>JAJPUD010000948.1:287133-357802 GCA_023553655.1 Myrmecobius fasciatus
CTCTCTCTCTCTCTCTCTCTCTCTCTCTCTCTCTCTCTCTCTCTCTCATCTATTTTGTTTATAATTTTTAAGTCTGTGAACTGAGAGGTATTGGACTTCGTTATCAAATGAGGGTCAAATTTTTAGCAGATAGGGACCTGTTGCCTAGAAGTGTCAGACTAGCCCAGGTCCACAGTTGGGCTCCCAAATGAGGCTGGTATCAGATTAAAATGTAATTGGTAAATATTTGGCAAAATAAATAAAAATACAATAAAACACAGATAATATTAATAAGTGGTTTTCTAACCCTTGCAGGAAATCTTATATACGGTTTAGTGAATTTGACAATATGGATCTAAACCACACCTTTCATTTAATACATAAGGAAATTGAGGCTCAGAGAATTTGAATAACTTGTCCAAGCAGTTACAGGCAGTGAGTAGCAAAGCTGAGATTTGAACCCAGATCCTCTAATTACAAAGCCAGAATTTATTCCATTTCATCAGAGCCTTCTCAAATATATATTATTTTTAAATAATACAAAATTTTGTTCTTATTAAAAAGTTCCAGTGGCTCTTTGTTGCCTCTAGGATAATTAAAAAAAAAAAAACAAAAACAAAACACCTCCTCTGTTTTGCATTTAGAGTTCTCCACAATTTTGCTGCAGGCTCCCTTTAGGACTGCCACACAATTACATTCTCTTAGATATTCCCTCCTCCAACCAACTGGCGTTTTCTTCAACCATGACATTCTATTTCAGTAAAGCCACCTGGCCAACAAGGACTTATTGAGGCCTTCCGGACACTGGGTCAAAGAATGTACATTCTAATGTCTAATGTGGGAAACATGTTAACAGAGATAAAAAAGAGAGAGAGTAGATAACATTGTAGATTTCAGGGAGAGAAGCACGTGATACAGTGGGATTGGTAAAGGTCTCCTGCATTAATGATAATTGAGGTGAGTCTTGAAGGAATTCATCTAGGGAAACTAAAAGGTGGAGATGTAGCATTCTAAGTCTGAAGGACAAAGATAGGAGGATTAGAGAGAAATTTTGTTTTGTGAGGAACTTTGCTGTTTGCAGAATGTGTACAAAGGAGTAAAATGACCGGAAAGGTAGGAAGAAGCTTTAAATGACAAGACAGGTGATTTTGTATTTGTTCCTGAAGTCACTGGAATTCATGAAACCATCTAGTTTCTGTGGCTTCTCTTCCCGCCCCCCAACTCCCTTGCCAGCATATACTCCCTCCCTCCTTTCCTCCACCACCTAGAATCCCTAACTTGCTTCAGAACTCGGCTCAGGGCACTATTTTAATCTACACTGTTTCATGATTATTCTGTTGGAGCAAGAACTTTCAGCCTCAATTCCAGTAGAGAGATGATGGAGAGAGCCATCTGCATCCAGAAAGAGGTCTGAATGTAGATCACAACATGGTATTTTCACCTTTTTAGTGGTTGTTTGTTTTTTTTTTCTTTTTCATTTTTTCCCCTTTTTGATCTGATTATTTCTTGTACAGCATGGAAATATGTTTAGAAGAACTGTACATGTTTAACCTATATTGGATTACTGCTAGGGGAAGAGGGTGGGAGGAAGGAAGGGAGAAAAATTTGGAACCCAAGGTTTTGCAAGAGTGAATGTTAAAAACTATCTCTGCATGTATTTTGAAAAAATAAAAAAGCTATTAAAATTTTAGAAAAAGAACTTTTGGCCTCACCTGCTACTGAGGTATTTCCCTTAAGAATTAGAAAATCTCCTTTACTGCTTTTCATTGCCTTAAGCTTCTTTATTTATGTGCCCACTGTATGCTGAGCAATTTGCTAAACTCTGAGGCAGAAAAGACAAAAATGAATATATAGTCCCTGCACAGAAGGAACTTAACATTCTAATGGAGGGGTGTGAATAACAAGGGAAATTAAAAAGAGCAAAATTATTGTTGGGTTGATCTGGATAGGCTGGTAGAGTCTCAATGGAAGAAAAAAGGAATACCGTGAGGCAAAGGTAAAAAAGGGTAGTGTTTTCCAAGCATAAAGAATGACTTCTTTGAATGGGCAGAGGAAGAAGGTGGAATATAAGGTTCAAAGAATGACATTAGAAAAAATTGACTGGGTCACAGCATTTCTGATGAGGAAATAATATGAAATAAAGCTAGAAAGGTAAATGGGAAACAGACTGTGGAAGGCCTAAGATACCAGATTTTTCTAGGCTATAGGTCCTGGTGAACCAACTTTTAAATGACTTAGTTATGTGCTAATTTAGGAATATTTATTTTGGCATATTTGTGGAAGATGGATTAAAAGAGATGCCATGTTTAACTTGCATAGCGTAAGGGAAAGAGACTTGGGTTCAGTGATATAAATACTTACCAGACATGTGATCCTGGGCATATCATTTGGCTTCTCAAGTGCAGAAAGGTAGGGATGGGGGTGGGGGAGTGGATTGGATGGGTTTTAAAGTTCCTTTCAGTTTTAAATCTATGATCCTAAGTGATGAGGGCTTGAAATCGGGTGGTGCTGTGTGAATGAAGAAAATGGGATAAATGTATTGTGTAAGTAGAATCAATAAAACTTGGAAGTAGTTGGAAATGGAAAGGGGAGAGAGAGAGGGAGGGAGGAAAAAAGGGAAGGACAGGGAGGGAGGGAGGGGGAGAGGGGGAGGGAAGAAAGAAAGGGGAGAGGGAGAAAGAGAGTCAAAGATGATTCTAAGATTGCCAACCTGGAAGATGAGAGAGTGATGATACCCTCCATAGAAGCTCACAGGTTTAAGGGATGTCAATTACAAGTTTTATTTTGATTATGCTAAGAATGAGTTGACTACAAAGTATCCAAGAAGAAATGTCCGGTGGTGATTACTGCTAGAGTTTGAGAATAAAGTAAGGTTTGGTTACTTAGATTTGTGGTTCACTTGTTTAAAGGTGACTTTGATTCCATGGGAGCTAAAGATATTCGCAGAAAAACTTGTTTAGGAATGAGAGATAAGAGAATACAGAACAGAGTTCTGGAAGAGACCTGTGCTAAGAGGCAGAATAAGAGCTGTGATAATTTACAGATGTAAAGTCAGATGGGTCAAAGGAAAAGCAGAAAGGGAATGGTATCACAGAAAAACCAAGATAAAAAAGCATCCAGAAGGAGGGGAAGGTGAGGGTCAGGAGTTTCAATAGTTGCCAAAAGAGTTCAAAAAGGGTAAAGACTGAGAAAAGGATGTCTGATTTAGCAGCTAAGCTATTATTGGTAGCTTCAGCGTGAACATTTTCAGTTGATTTGAGGAACTGTTAAGAGAGTTTGCAAGGGAGTGAAGAGTGTGGGTGATAGAGAAGAGAAACAGATACAAGTCTTACTTTCTAAGAAAAGAGGGATATAGCATGATAGTTTGAGGGGATGGTGGAATCAAAGAATTTTTCTGGTTTTTTTTTTAAACAGATGGAATAGAACTGAGCTTGTTTGTATTGTAGACAAGAGCTATTTATTTGATTGGAAGAATCCAAAGATTAGAAAGCATGCTCCCAGAGGAGATGAGATCAAGATAGTAAGGCTGGCAATAATGAGGAGGAGAGAATCCCTTTCCTTCCAAACAGTAAAGTAGGGAATGGATGGGTGGTGCTAAATTGAGGAATTGTGACATGGAGGGGAAAAATTCATGGACAGTGATCTTCATTTTCTCAGTAAAATAGAAGCCAAGAACAGCTACTGGGAAGAGGGAGTAGAAAAAGCAATAAGGGAAAGTTTAACTAGGAGGAATTGAATTGATGGAAGATCAAGTTTTGCCACAAATCAGTTAGTGACCATTTGCAATTAGATCATAGGATCATAAAGAGCAGAAGTCATACATATAGTCCAACTTTCATTTTTTCCAGATGATGAACCTGAGACCCAGGGAGATAAGTGTCAAAGGTAGGAATTGAACCCAAGTTCTTAGATTTAGTTTTTGTGGTGGACCTAATTAACATGATGGTAGACTTGAGCAATTTTTTTGATAGTGTGTTGAGTAAGGAGAGGTTGTGAATTTTTAAGATTTAGGGCTACAAGATGCCATAAAGATTATTTTGTTATAGAATCAGAGAATGGTTATCTGAATCAAGCTCCTGCTGCCCCTCTTTTAATTTTAAATCAACAAATTTTATGAAATACCAGAAGCTTGTGCTAGGAATTTGGGGGAGATGTGAAACCTACTTAAGATGCATTAAACATCCAATCTTTGCTTCTCTCATTTTATAAATAAAGAGGCCCAAATTAAGTGGCTTGCCCAAAGTAATATGTGACAAAACCCAGATTTGACTCTGCATTCAGCTTTATTTTGAGGATAATAAAACTGGAGCCCATAGTAATCAAGTGACTTACCAAATTCAAATAGATAGTAAATAAATAGCTAAACCAAGATTTTCTGACTCTGATTGTAGGACTCTTGGCTTTATAATTTAATTTTTCAGAAAAACAAGAAGTGGCACTAGGATACTAAATTCTACAAGCACTTATCAAATGTGATTCATGTGCGCAACCCACAGGGCATCACAGAGAAAAAAAGAAATTGAGAGGTCCCTAGTTTCAATCATTCAGGATTTAAGGGTAATAGCAAGTGTGTATGGTTGTATTCAAATGGGTACCATATTTTAAATATTTATGATAGAATAGGAAAAGGAGATGGGACTTAAGCCAGGAGATAGAGGTTGGATAGGATCTGGGTAAACCAAGAGAAGCAAGAGCATTTTTCTTTGGTATGGTACTTAAAAAATATTTCTTCTTGAAATAGATGAATGGATCAAAGTTAGTGGTACATGTGGTTTCAAATCTTGGCTCTGTTTTCTACTGTCTATGGTTATAGAAAAAAAATCAGCAAACCTTTCAGACTTTTAAATAAAAAGTTTTATTTATTCTTGATAGATTTTTATTGATATCTTTTGTTTTTATACTGCCTAATTTCCTCCGTATTCTTTCCTTCCATCTTTCCTAGAAAGCCATCTTTGATAACAAAGAATATCATTTTTATTTTTTAATATTTTGAACTTGATAAATAACCCACAGATATGAATTTTCCATATATAAAGAACAGAGAAATGCTTGTGAAACTATGGATCTGTTATGTATAACTTATTTTTAAAAAGAGTATTAATTAATTCAGTTTGTTAGTTTAAAAGTTGTCTTGCTTATATGTGATTCCCTCTAAACTTCTTTTATTTCATATACACTTTAAAAATAACTTCAGTGAATTTTTCTTCTTTTGTCATCACTGCCCCGAAGTTCCCAAAATGTCCCAAATTCCTTTTCCTTAATCTTAAATAAAAAATTTCCCTTATAACAATGAGCATAGTCAAACAAAAGAATAAAATAATATCCACATATAGATGTCTCTCTTAGTACATTTCCAGTTTATTTCCTTGAAGAAAGGGGTTGCTTGTTTGATCATTAGTCTTTTCTAATAATAATTGATCATAGTTCCTTACTTTCAAAGTTCCTTGTCTTTAAAATTTTTATGATCATTGTGTAAATTGTCCTCACTCTTCACCAGTTCATATGTCTTCTCGGCTTTCTCTGAATTTGTTCCATTCATAATTTCTTACAATAAAATATTGCATTATATTCTTATGCCATAATTTGTTCAGCTGTTTCCCCAGTCGATGGACACTTTCTTAGTTTCTTTTTTTTTTTTTTTTTTTTGCTTTTTGCTGAGACAATTGGGGTTAAGTGACTTGCCCAGGGTCACACAGCTAGGAAGTGTCTGAGATCAGATTTGAACTCAGGTCTTCCTGACTTCAGGGCTGGTGCTCTATCCACTGCGCCACCTAGCTGCCCCTACCTTTCTTAGTTTCTAGTGGTTTGCTACAAGGACTGCTATAAGTCATGGATCTTGTTTGTTTATTTGATCTCGTTGGGATATGTGTCTAGTGTTTGGTATTGATAATGACAACTTAGTGAATTTGTAGAATATAATTATAAATTACTTTTTAGAATGGTTTTACCATTTCACAGATCAAAAAATAGTTCATTAGTGTACTTGTACTTATGACATACTTCCCTCTCTCTCCAACAAATGTCATTCCCTTTTATGTCATCTTTGCCAATCTGATGGATGTAAGGTAGAATAAGTCTTTCTTAATTTGTGTTTCTCTAATTATTTGTGATTTGGTGCATTGTTCCTATAGTTATTGAAAACTTGCATTTTTCCCTTAAGAACTGCTTGTTCATATCCTTATCATTTATCTACTGGGGAATAGCCATATTTTTATGTATTTGAATTAATCCTTTATACATCTTAGATATCAGACCTTTATAGAAGAAACTCGTTGCAAAGATTTTTTTCCATTTAATTCTTTCCCTTCTGATTTTAACTTCATTGATTTTGTTTGTGCAGAGACTTTTCAATTTTATGTAATCAAAATTGTCCATTTTATTTCCTAGGATTCTCTCTTTGCTTTATTTGCTCAAAAACTCTTGGCCAATTCATAGTTATAAAAGAGATCTTCTCTGTTCCTTTTTTATGATATAACTGTTTATATTCTAGGTCATGTCATTTTGGAACATATTGTGGTATTTAGTATGAAATTTTGGCCTAATCCTAATTTGCCATTCTGCTTTTCTGTTTTCCCAATTGTTGCTGTTGAGTTGTGACCCCATTTAGGATTTTCTTGGCAAAGATGCTAAGAGTGGTTTGCCATTTTCTTCTCTAGCTCATTTTATAGATGAGAAAACTGAGGCAAAGGGAGTTAAATGACATGTCCAGTATCATTCAACCAGTGTATGAGATGCTTGAACTCAGAAAGATAAATCTTCCTGTCTCCAGGTTCGGCATTCTATCTACTGGGCCACCTTGTTGCCCCATTTTTTTTGTGTGTGTTTGTTAAATAGTCCTCATCCCAAGATCTATGATCTCTGGGTTTGTTGAACATTATGCTGCTATTAAATTTGTTAATTTCTGCAATTACCTTTTTTTTTTTTTTTGATGATTTCTGCTTTACAATATACTTTAATTTCTGGTGCTACTAAACCCCCTTCCTTCCATATTTTTTCCATTAATTCTCAATATTTTTGACCTGTGCCTCCAGATTAATTTTGTTGGTTTTTTTAAGTCCTTTAAAATAATCTTTTGGCAGCTTGATGGTCACAGCACTGAATAAATGAATTAACTTAGGTAGTATTATCATGTTTATTATGTTGTCATGGCTCAACCATGAGTGATAATATCTCTATGATTATTCATGTATGCATTTGTTTCAGTAAAGAATGTTATATAATTTGTAATTCTTGTTTGTTTCTTGTTAAGGGGACTCCTAAAATATGTGATACATTCTCTGCTTATTTTGAATAGCGTCCTGTTGGGTTTTGTTGGTAATATATGTAAGAGTCAATAATTTATGGAAGTTTATTTTCTATTCTGCTACTTTAGTGAAGTTATTATTTATTTCAGTTAAAATTATGCTCAGTCTCCAGTAGCCTATCATATTATCTTCAAAAAGAAATCATTTTATTTCTGTTTTGCATATGCTTATTCTTTTAATTTCTTTATCATTGTCATGCTGCTGTGTTAGTATTTCTGGCATTATATCAAATAAAAATGTTGATAACATTCTTGTTTTACCTCTCATCTTACTAGAAATTCCTGTAATGTTTCTTTATAGCATATAATGATGACTCTTGGTTATAGATGAATACAATTTACTGTATTAAAGGAATATTTGTTTATGTCTATGCTTTCTATTTTTAATAAAAATAGGGGTTGTATTTTTAAAAATTTTGTTCAGCATTTATTGATATAATCATGTAATTTTTGGATTTGGTTATTAATATGAACATATTTATAGTTGTCTGAATATTATATTTATAATTGTCTTAATAGTTAGCCAACCCTATCTTCCAGGCATAGGTACAATCTCATTATAATAAATCTTTTAAATATGTTACTGTGGCCTCTTTCCTAATATTTTGACTTTTGTAACAATATCCATTAGAAATATTGGTTTCTAATTTTCTTCCTCTGCTTTGTCTCCTCCTTGTTTAGTTATTAAAACCATATTTTTATCATGGAAGGATTTTGGTAGGATCATTCCCTAATTTTCCTGTTTTTGCAAACAATTTAAGTAATATTAAATTAGTTGTTTATTTAATATATGAGAGAATTCATTTGTCAGCCCATCTTGTACTCCCCTCCCCTCTCCTTTGGGAATTCATTTATTATTTGTTCACTTTCCTTTTCTGAAAATGAGCTCCTTAATTTCTCTATTTCTTCTGTTAATTTGAGTATTTTATATTTTTATAAATACATATTCACTTTAGATTATGGATTTTGTTTGTATATAATTGGATAAAGTATTTTCTATTTACTTCCTCTGTTGCCATTATATTTATTAATTCTTTCTAATTTTTTTTAATGTGGCAGTTTGATTTTACTTTTCTGTTTTTAACCAGGCTAGCTTATAATTTTTCTGCTTAAAAAAAATAACTCTGGGGTAGCTAGGTGGTGCAGTGCATAGAGCACCAGCCCTGAAGTTAGGAGGACCTGAGTTCAAATCTGGTCTCAGACAATATTCCCTAGCTGTGTGACCCTGGGCAAGTCACTTAACCTTAATTGCCTAAGCAAAAAAAAAAAAAAAATAGCTCCTAGCTCCTACTTTTTATTTACCTTTTTTTTTTTTTTTTTTTGCTTTAGCTTTCAATTTTGTTAATCTTTTTTTATTTTCAGAATTTCAATTTTGGTGTGTAATAGAAATTTCTTAATTTATTGCTTCTCTAGCAAGTTGCATGTCAAATTTATCGATTTGTTCATTCTTTTTTGTTGATGAAAGATTTTATTGATACAGATTTTGTCCTTGGAACTGCTTTGGCTGCATCCCAAAAGTTTTAATATGTTGTCTTTGCCATTTTTGTTGATGAAATTATCTATTTTTTATGATTTGTTCTTTGACTAATTCTTTTGGATCAAATAATTTAGGTTTCCATTTAAGGTTAAATTCTTTCTTCCAAAGATCTTCTATTAATGATCACTTTTATAGCATTTTAGCCAGCACAAGATATGTTTAAAAGTTCTTTTCTGTATTTATTTGTGAGGTTTTTATGTTCAAAAACACAACAGTTGTTGTAAAAGTGTCATTTACTATATACACATACACAGGCACTCATAGATAGACATAGTTAAATAAACCTATATACTTATATACATAAGCATACATATGTGCATACACATATATCCACATAGATATTTGTGTATAGGCATATATATGTGTGTGTGTTTCTTTTTGTTTCCATTCAGTAATTATCAGAAATTATATCTACTTTTTCTAAAATTTTACTTAAGTCCTGAACTTCTTTCTAATTTATTTTAGATTTAGATAAATTGAAAAGAGGTACATTGAAGTCCTCAATTACTATAATTTTGATGTAATAAAATTAAATAACAAATCAATGACATTAAAATTGATTCGGTAAATTAAATTGTTACATTAATAATTAAATTTATTTCTTTTCATACATAAATGCATGTGGTATAATTATATTCAAGTGTATTAATTCATTGTCTGTTACCTTTAAACATAATATAATTTCTTTTTATCTCTCTCTCTCTTTTTTCCTGAGGCAATTGAGATTAAGTGACTTACCCAGGGTCACACGGCTAGAAAGTATTAAATGTCTGAAACCAGATTTGAACTCAGGTCCTCCTGCCTTCAGGGCTAGCACTCTATCCAATGAACCATCTAGCTGCCCCTTATGTTTTATCTCTTCTATCCATTACTTTTTTATTTTTATTTTTTGTCTGAAATTATGATTGCTATCTCTTGAATTTTTCAGTTCATTTAAAGCACCATAAATTCTGTTTTATTATTTTAATTATGTATGAATCTCTTTTCAAGTGGGTTGCTTGCAATAGTATATTATTACATTCCATTTTCTAATCCATTCTGCTATCCTTTTCCATTTTATAAGTGAGTTCATTCCATTTATGTTCTTGGTTATAGTCAGCAATCCGTTACATCATTTTAAATTGTTTCTTTCTTTGTTCTTTTCTCCTGCCTCTTTACAAAGAGGTTGTAACAGAAGAGTTTGCTAAGAGCTAGTGATCTGTGATTACCTGTAATAAGTAATCTGTTCTCACTCCACAGCTCCTCTTCTCTTTCCTTTTCTCATATAATTTGCTTGTATCCATTCCTTCTCTGATACTATTTTTCCTTCTAAATCCCTCCTTCAGGATTCCTGTCTACATCCGTTTTCCTGTTGAATTCAGTATATTTCTACACAAAACTGTGGAGTGTGTGTGTGTCTATCCTACCCTCCTTTGTCTGATTGAGATAAGAGTTGATTCAGAAAAGAATGAAATTGATGTAATATTCTTTTATTCCTCCTTTCTTCCTTAATGTATTTCTTGCCTCCTCTTTTTTTAAATCACTTTTTTAAAAACACTTAAACAGAATAGCCTTCTTATACTTCCTTCCCTCTGGTCCTCTGTGATCCTTGAAGGGACATTGATTTCTTTCCTCTTTTAGAATAGAAGTATTTAATCACCTAATTACTAATTTTTATTTACTTTTCTACTTTTCTTGATTCTGGGGTTATTTCAGAATTTCTACTTAGGTTAGATCATCAGGAATTCTTAAAAGACTTCTATTCCATTAAAATTAAATTTCCCCTTTAGATTATACTCAGCCTTGCAGGTTGATTTATTCTTTATTGCACAGCTAGCTTTGCCTTTTGGAATATATTCCAAGTTTTTCTCTCCTTTATGGCACCCGCCAAGTCTTGTGTAACCCTAAATGTGATTCCCTGCCTGCTTGTAATATTATGTTTTCTTTGACCTGGAAGTTTTAGATTTTGGCTTATGTTTCTGGGAATTTTCATTTTAGGATTTCTTTCAGGAAGTAATCGGGATTCTTTGAATTTTCACTTTTCCTTATAGTTTAAAAATAGATGTGTGCAATTCATTTGTAATTTCTACAAAAATGGTATCTAATGATTCAGGCCAGCTCCAATGATCTTGTGATGAAGAGAACCATCTATACCCAGAGAAAGGACTGTGGGAACTGAATGTGGATCACAACATAGCATTTTTACTCTTTTTGTTGTCTTTTTATTTGCATTTTATCTTCTTTCTCATTTTTTCCCTTTTTGATCTGCTTTTTCTTGTGCAGCAAGATAATTGTATACATATGTTTGCATATATTGGATTTAACATATATTTTTACCATGTTTAACATATACTGGATTACTTCCCATCTAGGGGAAGAGGTAGGGGGAAGGGGGGAAAATTGGAACACAAGATTTTGCAAGGGTCAGTGTTGAAAAATGATCTATGCATATGTTTTGAAAATAAAAAGCTTTAATAAAAAAGAAAATTAAATATATAAAATGTTAACTTCTATATTAGTGATTTAACTATACTTCCTAATTAGACATGATTGATCAGTAAACTTCCAACATTACCTTACACATTGAAGAAGTTCAATAAATAATTGTTTAAATGATTTTTATTCATAAAAAATGGTATCCAAGTTTGGTTGTAGTTTTCAGGAATTTTTTTAGGCTTTTTATTTTATTAATAATTTTTGCATTATACAGTCATTGATTTCTTTTTGATTCACTATAATTTTCAGGGAGTTTAAACTTAAGATTTTCTACCTTCTGTTCTGAGCTATTTATTTTTCTTTTAATCCTTTCCCCTAGAGCTTTTATTTCACTTACATTTTTGTAATTTATCTCGTTTCATATTTTTCAGAAACATCTGTAGTCCCTGTGGAAAAGCTTTTTTTTTTTTTTTTTCCTCCCAGGCCCTACTTGTACTTTTAAAGTGACCCACTTCTGTTTTGGGTTTTTCTCTTGGTTGTTTCTGGGTCCGTACTACTTTCTAGTGGCTTTCAGTATCTTCTCTTTTTACTTAGGTCTCCAGCCTCAGTTCCTGCTTTGGGACTTTGTGGAAACGATCAGGCTTTTGCCCCATCCTGGATTTTTGGATAGGGTGTTAAGGCTCATAGGTCCCAACCTTAATATCCTGATTTCTACTTCCCCCAGATGTGCTTCCCCTCCTCATTCACTTTCCCTCAGGAAGTCCTGTCTAGGTTCAGAGCAGTGCAGTATGTAGGGTCCTTTGGGACCTTTGAGGACAAATTCTTGTAAACTTTAATCACCTCTGATATTCTGGTCTAAATGCCCCTAGCCCATGGCTTACGCAGAATACTAAGGGATTTCAGTTTACCTGGAGCTTCTTCATTGGAGCATTCTGGTCTTCCTCTCTACCTACCTCTTCTCTTCTACAGAAGTACTTCTGGTCCTTCCATCTCTCTTACAGAAGTATTTTTGGCCCTTCTTGATAGGTTTCAGGCAGAATTATTCCATTGCACGTACACTTTCCCCTAATTTTTGTTTGTTTTGTGAAGATTTGAACTGTATAAAAGCACTTACTGTAGTTTCTTTTATAGTTACTTCTTTTTATTGTCTGATGTTCCTTTTAAATATTTTATTAGATAATCTTTAGCCTGACCCTCCATTATTCAAGCTGTTATTGTTGTTTTTCAGTTGTGTCTGACTCTTTATGACCTCATTTGGACATATTAGAGTGATTTGCCACTTCCTTTTCCAGATCTTGTCAAAGATATTGGAGTGATTTGCCACTTCCTTTTCCAGATCTTGTCAAAGATATTGGAGTGATTTGCCACTTCCTTTTCCAGATCTTGTCAAAGATATTGAAGTGATTCGCCACTTCCTTTTCTAGATCATTTTACAGATGAGAAACTGAGGCAAAAGTTTCTGGGATCATACAGCTAGTAAGTGTCTGAAGTCATATTTAAACTCAAGAAGAAGAATCTGATTTCAGACCAGATGCCATTATTCAAGCTAAAGGTCCTCATCATTCCATCCACTTTAGCTCAGAACAACCTCACCTTGTTTTGTTTTGTTTTTTCTTTAATATGCTCTTTTAAGACTTTTTTCCCTTTCATACTCTTTCACAAACAGATTCTGGCAAAGTCACATAATCTCTCAGTACTTTAGGCAATTCCAGAACTGTAACATTACAGATATAGAGCTAGAAGGGTATTTGGAAGCCGTTCAAGTGAACCCTCTCTGATTTAATTCCAGTCAAGGCTTCTACACAGGTAGTATCCAAGATAGTATTTGAATCCAGGTTGTACTGACTGCAGGAGAATTGTGTGTTTAGTCTGGTGTCCTGGGGGCTATAGAAAACATTGCAACTAAGTTGCAGAAAAGGTGCTGGCCTTCCTAAACACATGAAATTTACAAGTCCCACTCCTGTCCTGTGCTGCCTTAATCTCTAGTTTTTTAAACCCATCAGGACTTGGCGGAGACCTACAGGTATTGCTACAATCCTTTTATAAGTGACAGGAAATTTGCCATGTGACGACACAGCAATTATCGGATATACAGAATTCTGGGAAATGCTTCGGTTTATTATTACTTTTTCATTTACCAAAAGTCATCAAAGATGATGCTTCCCCTTTGTCTATCACCTTGTGCTTATTGACAGTCTAATGTTTTGTGGTTTCAACTCATGTGAATCTGTCTCTCTCCTCGCGAATATGCTATTATTAGTCATATTAATCGAAAGGATTATTGTTCTTGATGGAACATTTATGAAATCTTTATTTCAACAGACAATGAGCAGTGACTAGCTTTTTATTTCCTCTGACTATCTTTTATTCTGAGTGTATGAGGTTTAATATAGATCAACTCCAGTATTTATTTATTTCCTAATACAGATAGGGGTGTTAGGAAATGTGCATGTAGTTCTATGCTCTGGTGGTGACTGAATTAGAAAGGGTCTGGGGAAACGTGAATGTTCATAGGGCAGCAGTTGAACAATGAAGAGTTGAGTTCTAGACTCTTCTAGGCAGATGTTTGTGAATGCCTGTTGTATTTTCTTCATTGTGTAGTCATGAAAGCATGTACAAAAATATAATTGCTAGCATGGTCTAGGGACCACAGGACTGATGGGATGAGCAACAGAAAGCTCTCTTGTGCTTCTTGCTCCCCAGCCCAGCCCCACCCCACCCCACTTCAGTTATAGAACAATCGGACTTTTCTAATGTGGCAGATCAGTAATGTTTGGATGAAATCATATTTTTTTAATATTCAATTAAAAGTACTAGTAATAAAGCTTTCGTGTTTGTTGAAAAGTAATGCACAACCATAAAGAGAATTTTAAATTTTAATAAATGTGAAAACACTGGTAACTTTAAACCTAAAACAATAAATTGTTTTAAATCAATTCAACAAACATCTATTAAGCATCCACTGCATGTGAAGAAAGCCATATACACCCAGAGAGAAGGATACGAAATGAGGGCTACAATATAATGTTTTCATGCTCTATATTGATGTTTGTTTGCATTGTGTTTCCTTTTTCTGACTTTTTTTGTTTGTGTAGATACGATTGTTCTTGCACAGCAAGAGAAGTATGGAAATACGTATACATATATTCGACTTGTCAAGTATTTTAATATAATTAACGTGTAGTGGGCTTCCTGCCATCTAGGGGAGGGGAAGGGACTAGGGGGAAAATTTGTAAAGGAAAGCTTTGTAAGAATCGATGTTGAAGAACTACCCATACATGTGTTATGCAAATAAAAAGCTTAAAAAAAAAAGCATCCACTGCATTCAAGATCTTGTACTAAATGCTGAAAATACAAAGACACAATCCCTGACTGTAAGGAGAAGCAAAAAGTTATGATGCTTAAATTTTGTACTTAGAATTTGACCTACATGGTTGAACTGAAATAATATGGACCCTTGGAATCTTTGTAATGAATATTTCCAAGGATTAGTTATTAAACAGTCATTTATGAAGTACCTATAAGGTACCCTGCATTGTTTAACTCTATCTATGAGTGCCTGTGTATATGTTTGTAGTTGATGATACTTTTACAACAACTGAGAGTGTTTTGGGACATAAAAACCTCACAAATAAATACAGAAAAGAAGAACTATTAAACATATCCTGTGCTGGTTACAATGCTATAAAAGTAATCATTAATAAAAGATCTTTGGAAGAAAGAATTTAAACTTAAATGGAAACTAAATTATTTGATCCAAAATAATTAGTCAAAGAACAAATCATAAAAACGACAGATAATTTCATCAACAAAAATGACAAAATAACTAGACAACGTATTAAAATTTGGGGGATGCAGCCAAAGCAATTCCTGTCTTCTTGCCAGGAGCTTATAGTCTAATAGAAGGGCCCAGACGTGTGTTTGTGTGTGTGTGTGTGTGTGTTTGTAAGGCAAGTTATGGTACATTACCTGTCCTTTACCTGCATACTCTTGGCTGGATTTCCAATCTTCCACAATCTAGTCCTATTGTATTTGTTCACCTTTGTCACTCTTTGCCCATAGAAACTTTATCTGTTTCAGTCAGACTATTTCATTATTCTGAAAGGTATGCATTTACATGTTCACAAAACTATTGATAGAGGGAAAGGGGACCTCAGAATCCAGGGGGTCCTACCTTATTGCTTAAAATAGGACTTCTTAAACTTTGTCCATTCACAACCCTTTTCTCCCAATAAAATTTTACATGACCCCAGATATATAGGTATGTAAAACAGGTGTACAGATCAAACTTTTACTGATAATAAAAAATAATTTTGTGCCCCCCACATTTAATTATATATTAATGGAGTTGGTCACTGAGCTGTTAAGTGACTGAGTTTAAATTTGAATTCAGGTCTTAGGGATTCCATTGTCCTTCATTCTCTTCACTATGAAGTATAGTAAATTTATGACTTGGCCAAAATCACAGTGTCTTCCAGTGCTTTTCTGTTACACCATGTTACTTCTCATCAATGCCTCTTTTATCACAAACTTCCCCATTTTGTTGATGAACTTTTCCTTCCCTGCCGTTTCTGAATCCTCCCAATGCATATATCAAAGCCCAGTTCAAGCTTTAGTATTTCCACAAAGCTTTCCTTGAGAGGCCCAGCTTCTCCCTCCTGTGGAAGGGAGACCATCTATCTTCCACCTGTGGCTTTGTAGTGCTGATTGTTTGTGTGTGTTTATATATTTTCTCTCCCCAGGAAGCCCCCAAAGGGGAAGAACTATGATTTTTTGTCCCATATAGCATCTAACACAATGTAAAATTGAACTTTCTAATACATTATTTTTACGTGTAGAAGAGAAAACCAGAAAAATCCAATAATAATTTCATAACCACATATTAGATGACCCAAGAATCTTAGTACAGTATTGGATTATTAAAACTGTGCTATGACTTTTGGGAAATCTGTATTAGTAGTTTTTTATGACTTCTCACTTGTATCTCTCTGCTATTTACATAAAATATGTATATACTTTTGTCTTGCCTATGGTTTTATCAGTGTAGGGAATTCTAGGAAATTCTCCCCCCTGATGAAGATCACCACTCATCAGTAAATTATAGTCTTGTAGTATTACTTAGGGCACTAATTAATTTGCTCATGTTCTGACAGATGGTATGTGTCTTATTAGAGTTGGTGATTCCCTTCTCATCCAAGTGGTGAGAGTACTTGTGTTGGTCTTTCTGGCAGGCAGTTCTGATGGGATATGAAAAGTCCTGGGGTTGAAAAGGTACAAAATGAAGGCAAGGAGGGTGGTGGGTAGTAATTTTTTCCCTTCCCTTGTAGTGTGTGTGTGGGGTGGGGTGGAAGGAAATGGGAAGCAAAGAAGAGACAAGGGATTTAAAAGCGGGGAGTAAGCCTTCGGCTGCTGTTGGAGTTAGGGGAGGTGGGACAGGGGAATAAGGAAGGCAAAGAGAATTCCCTAATTACAAAGTAGAATAAATACCCTTATCTCTTTTCTAAGGGTATTGATACCACTTTGTAATTAGGGAATAAAAAGAATAATATTTTTAAATTTTTTTATTTTTAAAAAATATTTTATTTTTTTATTTTTTTTAAAAGGGCAAAAAAACTCACTAGTCAAGATAACACAAATAAGAGCAAATTTTTAGCTTTTGTGATAAAATGAATAGGAGCCAGGCTAGTCAAATATTGGCAACCTTAGTAAGAATTAACAGTGCAAATAAATTTAGTTCATTTGCCTACAATTTTGCCTTTACAAAAATAGAGTTATTTGATACTGGCTACAGTTACTTAAAATAACAAGATATTTAAACACACATCTATTCACTGAAGTCATGCTTTAATTCTAATTTCAGGTCCAAGCTGTGCTTTATAGGTGAGGCTATCTTATGATCAAGTCTTTTAGGTGCCTAAGTACACAGACTTGGATAGGAGAGAAGACAAACTTTTTTATATTGATTTCATTGTATAGTGAGATTATAATTCATTTAAATTGAGTTTTTTTTAAAAAAAAATAAGACTATTCATATTAGGAGCTGCTTCTGAATTTTTTGAGCCAAATCAATTTTAACTTGAATTGTCGGTGATAATATTTGTATCTGTGCTCAATTCAGGCATGAATGTGTTCAATTCTAAACATGTCCTAATTTCTGGCTTTTCCTACAAATATATAGTTTTCACCTTAAATAGTGAGCATAATAGCTAAGAAACACATTTATAAGAGATCAAAAGTAGACATAAAAAGCTTTCACAAATTATCAGATTGATAAGAATAAATGGTGGTAGTGATGGTAGTAGTGGGATTAAGAATAGTATTTATTGTTCTTCGATATCATGATTTAGATAGATGTCACAGTAAATAGAATGCTGGACCTAGTCAGAAAGACATGAGTTCATATCCAGCTTCACACACTTACTAGTTTTGTGATTCTGGGCAGGTCAATTAACTTTTACTTCAATTTCTTCATCTGTAAAAAGGGAATATTAGAACCAACCAATTAGATATAATATTTGTAAAGGACTTTGCAAAGCTTGAAATCCCTTCTAAAACATTTTTGGCCATGGCAACCTATATAACAAAGAAAAATTTTAAATTGCCCTCTGCCTTTGTTGACTGCTACAGCTTCTATGATGATCAAATTGACAAGAGAAAAGGAGCAGTTTCATAAGAATCTCTTTAATTTGATTGTTGATACTTAATGTGAGATCTTTGTCTTGTGATCTGGTGGATGTACTCCGGGAGGTGTTAAATCATACTAATTAATACATTCTTGTTCTATTGAAAAAATCTGAAGGAAAAAAAGCAACTCAATAGGATGGGTCACCATTACCCATTGGAGTAGAAAAGAATGGAATTAAATAATATATATACACCCAAAGCCAACAAGGAACATTGTCTTAAAGAAAACAAATTATCTCATATTATAGAACTTAATCATAAATATTTGCAAAATGGCCACCAGGAAAATAGATGAAACTTAAATACCAACATCACTTGCTGAGATTGAAGAGGCACCAACATGTTGTACAACTCAATGGTAGCAATGCAAAATTGATAAAAGATGATGATAGAAAAGGAAAAAGAAATGAGAGGCTAAAATGTATAAACTGCAAAGAAGCCTCATGCCTTTATATCATGAATACTTTCTTAGAGAAAAAATATATTAGGCTTTGGGTGTGGTGAACACCAAATAACACTAAAAAAAAGAAAGAAAGAAAGAAAGAAAATAGCTTATATTTTGATGGGAAAAGATTTGTTACTAATAATAGAATTGCATCTGAAACAATTGCAAAATCAGACCTCTGACTCAACATAGCAAAAATCAGAATTAGTAAACAGTAAAAAAAAAAAAAAGAAAGAAAGAATAATGAGAAAAAAATATGTGTATAGTTGAAACAACTCAGTCCTAAACTACTTAAACAAAGAATCAGCTCTGGGTATATCACAATTAATATTGACATGATCATGATAATTTTACATAGACATTTAACTGTGCTAAGTAATATATTGCTACAATAAAGAGACCAAAATAATCCCCAGAGGACCCTTAGTCAACAAATATTTGACTTATATGCAAAATAAAGAAAGATACTTGCCAAAGGGAACACTAGGTTAGAATATAGGTATCAGTAAAATCTTAGGAACAGTGATCAATAATTATGAGCTGTACTTTCTCGCAAAAAGGGAAGTAGTAGAGGATAAACTTGTCAAGACATCTAACTAAGTAATCACCTCAAGGACACTGAAAGATAAAAATGAAAGTACTACAAAAGGAATAAAAACAGAAAAGTTGGAAGGGTTGTTTGTTTTGTTTTACCATCAAAGGCAGTGGGACTGCCACACTTAGACTCAATGTAACAGTCAAAGATGTGTTTATAAGGAAAATTTTAAGAGTGGGACAGAAAAGAAGCCAGGAATTATAGCCATGTTGGGACGAGAAGATTTGTACTGGAGGAGATTGCCTTCAGGATACCTGAAGGAAGTCAAGATAAAAAGCTTGGAAAAAGTTTGAATCCTTATTAATACCCCCCAAAAAGGAAGCCTAGAAAACAACAAAAACTATTATTTATTTTCTTACTTATACAAAATCTTTATGAGTCTTTTCTGTATGAATCAGGAACATATTTGATGAGACTATCAGTAAGGAAGTTTGTCAGATTGCTTACTGTCTTGGGGAGTTAAGGGAGGAAAGGAAAAAAATTTGGAACACAAAGTCATAAAAATGAATGTTGAAAACTCTATATGTATTTGGAAGAATAAAATGCTTTTGAAAATTTAAAAAAAACAGAACAAGGAAATTTTCTCAGGATAAAAGGAGGTGTTTATAAAGCACTTTGTAAATCTTACAGCACTGTTTAAATACTGGCTGTCATTAAGCTGTGTTTAACAGTTTTATTTTATTACATGTAACTGATATTTCTTTTTTTAATGACTACAAGTAGCTCCTCCTTATGCAAGTCCTAAGGCTGACTTGGTTTCTGTGCCTTCATAGAATTAATGAGAGCTAGAAGGGATCTGCTCATTTCACTTTCTTGGCATTTATACTTCTGATACTTTGATACCAAGGGCACCAGAGTGGCAGGAGGCTCAAAACTCAACAAATCTGTGCTCTCACAGATTTTAGATATCTTCTCTGTGTCCCCAGCTTTAATAGCATCCATGCTTGCCATTCTATGTGATGCTTGTTTGTATTCTTCTATAATATCCCTCATATTTCCTCCAATGTTCTAGAGACTTTCTTTAATTTCTTGAGTTCTAAAGCTCTTTGTATCTCCAGTTCTTAGCACAGTGCCTGACATGTAATAAACACTTAATAAATGCTTGTTTGATTGATTGATATCAAGGAAATCAATGGTCATGTAGCCAGCTAGATTATCTTTTTTTTTATTGGAACATTTATTTGATTATATTATTACCACTCATGGGATGCTCAGTTGCATTTTTCATATACTCTTTAAAGAATTTTCTAACAGAGCCTCTAAATTTACATGAGCCAGATTCAGTCCTAGTGGTTCACCATGGAGAGTTGATCAGTTTCTCTCTTGTGGGCTCTTTAAGGCTACTGCTCAAAGTTTTACTCCAAAGAGACCTCCTAAATAAAACTTAAAAATAGTTTATAACAGCATCCCCAACTCTTACACTGACATACAGTGTACAATGTGAATATCAACCTTTATATATCCCTCCTTATAAAATGGATGATAGATACAGAAGCATAAAGCACTTAAAATAACTCTCCCAAGTAAGTAAAGAAACCTTGGGACTGCTGATCAAATGCTTCCCATTTACTTTGATCCTGAGTGATGCGAGCAATTCAAGTAGATTTTGCTCTCCCAAGTAAAAAACTTCACAAAAATCATGAGAACTTGTCTTCTTTAAACAATACAGTCTATCAGAAAATTGTCTGTCTGTCTTTCTCACTCTCTCGGATGGGTATTGGAACTCAATTCTCAAATAACAGGGTTACTCAGAGACTATTCCCACAACAACTGCTTCCCAGGAAATTTCCCTCCTCCAGTTTGAAGGTTATATTTCAAAACCATTTTGCCTCAGAAATTCAAATTATTCTCCCTCACCCCCAATCCAGACTTATAGTAATTTGAAAGTATTTTTTAAAGTCCTTGAATTTTCCTATCAAAGTATTGTGTTTTTTGCAAGTTATTATTTATTCTTAGGGGAAAGGATGGGGAAATACCTCTCCTCACTATCCCACCCCATTTCTCACCCCCACCTCTCCAAACTACATTTGTGGTACTCCAGAAATGGGATGGGGAGATTTTTCCTGCCAAGGAGCATTTATAACATTTGAGAGCCATCCAAAATTATCAATTTAGAGAACTCGAGCAATGGGAGGTTGTTGCATCTTGCTTTCAGCTCCACCTGCGGTTGACTTAGCGAATAATTTTGAAGACCATGGCTCCAGACGTTCCCCATCCCAGCCTAGAGGAAGATTGAGAGAAATTTGGGCATGTTCAAAGGCAGTAGGGGAGAAACCAGTGGGTAGGACTTAGAGATTCAAGAGAATGGAAGAATGTTTGAGGTTGGTCTACTAAAGAAGGGATCAAGTCCTAAGAGGCATTGACCTTGGGGAGGAGGAGAAAGGCTGTCTCATCAGAAACCTGGGCAGAGGAATAGAGTAGCAATTGCTGACACCCTTCCTCCCTCAGTGCTTGATCTTACACTAGGAGACTTCCATATTAATCCAAACACACTCTCAAGTTCCCTAACTCATTAGCTTCCCTAAATGCCATGCCCTAATCCTACATCCAACTGGATCTTGACCCTCAGTTCAGCAAAGCTGTCCTCCCTAATTGATAGCTTATCTTAATTCCTACCAAAACTATTCCAAACGTTCTCTTTTCTCTTCAAGCCTCCTAGAATTCCTCTTCTCTCTTTTTTAAAAGCTGAGCACCTAGCCTTTAATTTAAGAAAATAAACACCTTCATCCTAAGTGCCTTCTTCTTCCATTCTGTACATCTCAAAATCCCTTAAATCACCCCCATTCTTTCCTCCTTTCTCCTAATCTTTGATATTAAGGTGATCCTTCTGCCTAATTCACTATTCTTTGAAAAACAAAATAAAACACCATCTTTGTCTAAATCCCAGCATCCTCATGCTATCATTCTATATTTTTCCTTCTTCCCTTTCTCAGTCAAATCCCCTAACTTTGTAACTTTACCAAAACTATTCTTTCCCAATTTACCAATAAAATTTTAAATTTTAATTTTTAACTTGTGAAATAAAATAAGCATTTACTTAATGTAGTAGAATAATAAAAAGGTAATTGCACATGAAATTATAAATTTATTACATGACTTGCTATTCCTTTAAAATATATAGTAAATTTCCTTTCCTTTTATTCTCCCCTCCTGCGCCAGAGATGGCTACCATTGGACAAAAATTGTGTGTGTGTGTGTGTGTGTAAAATCATTCTATACATACTTCTATTTATCAGTTATTTCTCTGGACACAGATAGTTGTTTCCTTCATATATCATTTGTAGTTAATTTCAGCATGTGTAATAGTCAAAATCACTTCGTTGCTTAGAATTATTTTTAAAACAATAATCTTTTGAGTGCCAAATCTAGTGGTCTTTTCTTTTTTATTTTTCTTTTAATTTTTTAAAATTTAATTTTATTTTTTATTTTTGACACATTACTTTATGGTTCATGTTGGGAGAGAAAATCAGAGCAAAAGGGAAAAACCATGGGAGAGAGAAAAAAACAAAAAATAAGTAAACATGGCATATGTTGATTTATATTCAACTCCTTAGTTCTTTTTCTGAATGAAGATGGCATTTTTGTCCAAAATCTGTTGGGATTTCTTTTAGATCACTGACCACTGAGAAGAACCAAGTCTTTCATAGTTGATCATTGCACAATCTTGCTATTATTGTGTACAAAGTATTCCTGGTTCTGCTTGTTTCTTTCATCATCAGTTCATGTAAATCTTTCTAGGCCTTTCTAAAATTATCTTGTTCATCATTTTTATAGAACAGTAATATTCCATTACCTTCATATTTCACAGCTTGTTCAGCCATTCCCCAGTTGATGGGCATCCACTCCTTTTCCAATTCTTTGCTACCACAAAAAGAGCTGCTGCAAACATTGTTGCACATGTGGGTCCTTTTTCTGCCTTTATGATTTCCTTAGGATACAAACCCAGTAATGGCACTGCTGGATCAAAGGGTATGCACGTTTTGTGTAACCCTTTGGGCATAGTTCCAGATGGCTCTCCAGGATAATTATTATCATTTCACAATTTCACCAACAATACATTAGTGCCTCAGTTTTCCCACATCTCCTCCAACATTTATCATTATTTTTTCCAGTTATTTTATTAGATTCCAATTATCTTAGCCAGTCTGAGAGGTATGAGGTGGAACCTCAGAGTTGCTTAAATTAGCATTTCTCTAATCAATAATCATTCAGAGCATTTTTTCATATAACTATAGATGACTTTAATTTCATCATCTGAAAATTGTCTATTCACATCCTTTGACCACTTATCAATTGGAGAATGAAATATTCTTATAAATTTGACACAGTTCTTTTTATATTTTATATATATATTAGGAATGAGACCTTTAACACTGGCGGTAAAGATTTTTTTCCCAGCTTTGTACTTTCCTTCTTAATCTTGTTTCTATTAGTTTTGTTTGTGCAAAACCATTTTAATTTAATGTGATCAAAGTTGTCCATTTTACCTTTCATAATATTCTCTATTTCTTCTTTAGTTATTAATTCCTCCCTTCTGCAAAGATCTGATAGGTAAATTATCTCTTATTCTCCTAATTTATTTATAGTATCATCCTTTATGCCCAGATCATGTATCCATTTTGTCTTTATTTTGGTATAGGGTGTGAGATGTAGGTCTGTGCTGAGTTTCTGACATATTATTTTCCAGTTTTCCCAGCAATTTTTGTCAAACAGTGAGTTCTTACTCCAGAAGCTGGAATTTGAGGTTTATCAAATACTAAATTACTACAAGTCTTTGATTTATTTGTTGTGTGTATCTAACCTGTTCCACTGATGCACTGCTCTATTTCTTAGCCAGCACCAAGTGAGACTTTATAATAGTTTTAGGTTTGGTAGTGCTAAGTCCCCATCTGATGGTCTTTTCTAAGACTTTATTCTCTTCTCCACCTATCTGCTCCATTTGACACTTTTGCCATCCTCTCATTTTGGATGCTGGGTTTTCCTGACACTACTCCTCTCTTGATCACCTTCCTTCCCTTCTGGTCTCTCCTTTGCAGTGTCTTTTGCTGGATTATTATTCTTATCACTCCCCCTAATGAATATTTCTGAAGGTTTTGTTGTACAAACTCTTCCGTCTCAGGAACCTCATCAGCATCCAAGCAATAAAACAGCATCATTTCTGTATGATCTACAGATTACATACATGATTACATATGTAGCCTCAGAGCCCCAAGCCTACATCCACAAGTTTCCTGTAGAACATTTCTAACTACATGTCTGGGACACATTTCAAACTCTTCTTGTCCAAAACTGCACTCTTTTTTTCTTTGCTCTTCTGTGTAGTCTGTTGCCAAATCTTATTATTTCTGAATTCATAACTTCTCTCGCATATATATATACACATATACATATATATACACAGTTTTTTCTTGCTACTCATATAGCTACATTTTAATTCAGTCTCTCACTCTCATCTAGGTTATTGCTACAACCCGCTAGTGTCTCTGACTCAAATTTCCCCCCACTTCCATCCATCCTCCTAGTAGCTGCCAAAGTAATTTTCTTTAAACACAAATCTCATCATGTCACTCCCTTAATCAGTCAATCTCAGTGGTTCCTTATTGCCTCTAGGTTCAAATATTAACCTCCGTATAGTTTTTAAAATCCTTCATATCCTGGCCCCAGCCTATCTTTCCAGCCTCGTCAGACATTATTTGCCCTCCTGCACTCTGGGATCTGGCCAAACTGGACTTTTCTTTCTGTTCCTCTCACACAGACACTCAGGCATCTCCTATGTCTCCCTCATCTTCTTCATTTTGTAAAGTACCCTCTTTTCTGTATAGATTGCACAGAGCCTTTCCTGACCAACCTCCTACTCCACTGCTAAGTTTTTTTTTTTTTCTCAAACTACTTAACCCTTTTCTACTTATTTTTACTTATTCTCTCTATATTTGTTCTGTAAATATTTATTTTCTTGTCATCTTCCCTTGTCCTTGGAAGCTTCTTACAACTGCAAGTAGGGATTATTTCATTCTTCATCTTTATATTGCCAGTGTGTAACATAGTGACTGGTATATGGTAGGTACTTAATACATTTTCATTGATTGATTGATTGACTGATTGAAGGTATAAGGAAAAAAGGGAATTCTGAAGATCCTGAGCAAGCCAGTGAGAATTTCTACATACATAAGAAATACCCTTCTTAATAAAAGTCCATGCTCTGTTATCTCATCAGTTTCATTGAGGAACTAACAAAATTGTTCTGAGTACTTCCCTAATCATCCCTTACCTCATTTAACAGTTGACACCTGGGAGTCAAGTCCGGCATCTGCCATTTACAACCTGTGTAGCTTTGGGCAAATCCCTTTTCACCTTTTGGCCCCAGTTTTCTTATCTGTAAAATGAGAAAGTTGTTCTGAATGGCCTCTGATGTTCTGCTTCAACTTTAAAATCCTATGTTAGGGAGACTAATTTTTCTGAACTACCCAATAAGTATTTAGCATCAATGGCAAGTATGAACTGGATCCAAATTTGACAGTCTTTGCAAAGTGGAGATTGTTATGCCTTGGGCATTCCAGGTTCCTGTTAAAGTTTTTTTTGGAGTAATTGCTAATTTAGGTGTCTCATCATCGTGACCTTCCTAGTCAAATCTTCACTTATTTGCTTCCTAGTTAGAGAGTGAGTGTTAGGGGAGAAGTCAAAGATTTTTCTTCTTGCTCTATTGTTCAAATACAAATATAAAGTTTTCTCTTGCATCTACCTCATCACCTTCTTTACTACTTCAGCTAAAATCAGAGCTCAGGACAGACGTGGTAAGAACTTTAAATATTATTTAATATTTGTATGCATTTTTAATGACAGAAAATTTCACTGTCCATACATAACATTGCTGATACAATTTTCAGAGTCCATCTAAAATATACAGATGCCTGCTCTCATTTTTTTTTGCTTCTCCTTTTTATTAGATGAAAATTTGCTTTTTCATTGTCTTATTGCAACTGTGAATGAATAACATTTAGCTGAGTGATCATTTATTACGCACCCAAATGGCTAGTGCTCCAAAGTAAATAAATGATGGAGAAAATAGAGTAGTATTAATATAAGTAATATGTAATAATATAATATATAACATAATACACATAATTAAAATATAACATAGGAAATATGTAAATAAAGATATATAATATAATATATGTAAGATTTACAAAGTATTTTACATGTATCTCATTTAATCCTCACAGTAACACTGTGAGTTCCATGCCATTGTTATCATTCAGTCTCTTCTCATAACCTTGTGTACCTTACTATACATGAGGTTTTCTCGGCAAAGATATTGAAGTGGTTTGCCATTTCCTTCTCCAGTGTATTAAGGCAAATGGAAGCATTGTTTTTTTTTGTTTTGTTTTGTTTTTTAATGTGTATGTTAAGTGACTTGTACCTATGGTCACCCTCCAGGCTGAAAACAGTATTCAGTGAGCTACCTACCTGCCACCTCTCTGCCATTAATATCCCCATTTTACAGATAAGAAAACTGAAGTTTGGGGGGATTAGATTAGAGGCAAAATTTGAATCCAGATTTCTGACAGTAACGCTAGCACTGTTGCCCCTACAATCAAGTATTCATTAGCTAAAAATGTCTACCTTGAATCAGGTACTTTCTTAAACATCATAGAAACAAATATACAAGTGAAAGTCCCTGCCTTCAAGGAGCTTACATCTTTTGGGGGTTTCAAATTGTTCACAGATAAAATTTGTACACAATAAATACAAAGTGGGCAGTGGGTGGAACACATGTGGAGGTAACTGACATCTACTTCTTGTAAACACTGACACTTAAACTGAAATTTGAAAAGGATCTGGGGATTCCATTGGGTAGAAATGAGGGAATATCATTCTGAGAATGGAGGAGTTTATACATGTAGCTAAACAGTAGAGTACTTGTAGTCAGGAAGACCTGAATAAAAATTCTACCTCAGACACTTATTAGCTGTATGATTGTGAGCAATTGCTTTGCCCATAAAATGGGAATGATAATAATAGCACTCTCCTGCCAGGATTGTTGGGATCAGATGAGATAATAATTGTAACACACTTAGCCAAGTACATGACACACAATAAATGCTATATAAATGTTTATTATTTTTACTACACAAAGGCAGAGAGACAGGCGGTAGAAGGAACAAGTAGTAGCTACTTTTTTTTTTCCATTGTTTTATTTTCAGTTCCAAATGGTTCCCTCCCCCACTCATTGAGAAGGCAAGAGATACAAGATCCATTACACATTCAAAACAAATTTTTGCATACTATTATATCATCTTCAAGGAGTGATAGTTTCATTTCCTCATTCTCTATGCTTATTCCTCCAGTTTCTTTTTCTTGTGTTATTATTATTATTATTATTATAGCTACTATGTCTAGTATAATTATTGAATAATGATGATGATAATGGACATTCTTGCTTCATCCTGATCTTTTTGGAAAGGTTTCAAAATTTATCTCTATTACATACAAATACTGCTTGCTCTTGACTTTATATAGATGCTACTTAACATTTTAAGAAACTGAAACAGCTACTTTTTAAAGTAACAAGTGAGCTTCCTAATTGCCAAATGCAAAGGGTTTTTTTTTCCCCAAACCTGATATCTATATTTTTTAATTTCATTGACTGTTTCACTAACCTCCTTCCTTTTGCTTTCCTGGTTTTTATAATCTATTTTCCAACTATTTAAGTAACTAATGGTTTTCCTTCTGATGTGATACCTCCTTTTTAATTTCCTTTGTTAGTCCTCCTCCCTCTTCAAGGCTCTCTTTTCTCAGTATACTTGGAGGAAGAAGAAGTGGGCTCAGTGTTTTAAGAATTCAAAGCATTTTGAGTTCCAAGTTGTTGAAACAGAAAATTGCAAATAGCTTTCTTAACTGGTAGGCCCTTGTCCTGAAAATTCTTCTATTGTTCTGGATTCAAAATGATAAGCGCTTTTGGATTCTTAAAACACTTCTGTGGAGTATACAGTTTAAAGGATGATTCTTAACATTTTTCATTCCCTCATTGCTCCCTGGAATCTTGAATTGCTCTGCTTTAAAAATCAGCTGATAATATAGACTGTCTTTCAGGACATATTATAACTGGAATAGTATACAAGTAATTCTGTAGGAATGGTTATACAAAAGATACTTCCTTATATGTTATTTGTAAGACCCAGGGATTACAGAGAAAAGAAAGATGGGAGGGATAAGAGAATAAGCATTTATATAGCATCTACTATAAGCCAGGCACTATGCTAAACATTTTTTTTTGAACAAATATTATTTCATTTGATCCTTACAGTATACTTGGGAGATAAATGCTGTTATTTTCCTTATTTTAAAGTTGAAGGAACAGAAGTAAACAAGTTAAGTGACTTTCCCAGAATTACATAGCTAGTAAGTAACCGAGTTTGGATGTGTATCTAGGTCTTCCAGGCCCACCACTCTAATCACTGCACCACTAACTGTTTCATTAAAGAATAAGAATAGAGAAAAAATATTATATTATGTGGTTAATTTTTTCCCTGTCCTGAAAAACAGAAGAATAAGGAAACTTAAGGTTTTTTGGTTATAGTCCTGCTCAAGACTGCAAGGAAAAAGAAGAAATCACCATGGCAGTGTTTTCAGAACACTAGAGACATCTCATCACCATCCTCTGGATCCACCCATAAGCGTTAACTCTAAGAAAAAAAAATTTCTTTTAGTTTTTGTTTAAAATAAGGATGTATGCCAACATTTAATTAGTTACTCAATATATTCAATTTGCTCTGTCCTGCTACTCCCTAAAAAGAAAGATAAGTTGGCATGTGGTATTACAACTTTTCATTTGTAGATTATTTTAAGGTTTATAAAACACTTTTCTCATAACAATCTTGTATGATATGGACAAGTCAAGGAACATCTGTTAAGTACTTACTATATAATAGAAATTCTGAGGTACCAAGAAATTTCCCCCAAAAAAATTTATATAGAATATATAGAAAGAACTGAATTAAGGGACTAATTCTAAATCTCTAATCTTGTGATTTAATAATCCATTTTACCCACAAGTTTACTTATTTGAGTTAATCTTAACTGATAAATATTAGAATTAGGGTTTGAACTTTTTTATTGCCTTAGGATAAAATCAGTCTCTTCTGTTTAAAGCTTTTTAGAATCTGACTCTGGCCTAGGGCTCCAAACTTATTACATTTTACTCCAGTTCATGTACTTTACACTCCAGGCAAAATTTGCCATTTCTCTTTTTTTTAATTTTTTTTTTACAAAGCTTTTTATTTACAAAACATATGAGTGATTTTTCTACATTGACCTTTGCAAAAACTTTTTTT
This sequence comes from Myrmecobius fasciatus, assembly GCA_023553655.1. Lineage (NCBI taxonomy): Eukaryota > Metazoa > Chordata > Mammalia > Dasyuromorphia > Myrmecobiidae > Myrmecobius > Myrmecobius fasciatus. Next base: position 316,423 of record JAJPUD010000948.1, read on the forward strand.
CCCCAAGCTTTTCCCCTCCTTCCCCCCACCCCCACCCCTAGATGACAGGTAATCTAATACATGCTAAATAGGATAAATTATATGACAAATACAATACATGTATACATATCTATACAGTTATCTTACTGCACAAGAAACATCAGATCTAGAAAGAGAAGAAGAAAAAACAACCTAAGAAGGAAAACAAAATGCTTGGAAATATTCACAGAAAGTGTTAAAATGCTGTGTTGTGGTCCACACTCAGTTCCCACAGGCCTCTCTCTCTGGATGTATATGACTATCTTCATCGCTGTACAACTGGTTTGAATCACATCATTGCTGAAGAGAACCATGTCCATCAAAATTGGTCATCGTATAGTCTTGTTGCTGTGTATAATGTTCTCCTGGTTCTGCTGATTTCACTCAGCATCAGTTCATGCAAGTCTCTCTAGGCCTCTCTGAAATCGTCCTGCTGGTTGTTTCTTACAGAACAATAATATTCCATAACATTCATATACCATAATTTATTCAGCCACTCTCCAATTGATGGGCATCCTTTCAATTTCCAGTTTCTTGCCACTACAAAAAGGGCTGCCACAAACATTTTGCACACATGGGTCCCTTTCCCTCCTTTAAAATCTCTTTGGGATATAGGCCCAGTAGAAACACTGCTGGGTCAAATGGTATGCACAGTTTGATAACTTTTTGAGCATAGTTCCAGATTGCTCTCCAGAATGGTTGGATCCGTTCACAGTTCCACCAACAATGTATCAGTGTCCCAGTTTTCCCACATCCCCTCCAACATTCATCGTTATCTTTTCCTGTCATTTTAGCCAATCTGACAGGTGTGTAGTGGTATCTCAGAGTTGTCTTAATTTGCATTTCTCTGATCAATAGTGAAAGTTTGCCATTTCTCTTGTCTTGCTTTTGCATACTCTTTCTTCCAAACTTGGAATACATTTCTTCTGAATTGTTGTCTTTTACAATCTTCACCTTGCTTTAATTCTTAGATATTGTGCCATTTTATATAGGAAATCTTTTCTTGGTGTTAGTGCTGGTTCTTAAAATTATCCAGTTTATTTGTATTTGTTCATGTGCTATATACATCCTTGTAGCCTCACAGTCTCATTTAGTCTCTGTAACCCTAATGCCTCACATATAGTAAGTTCTAAATCACTGGACCCTGATTTTCCTGACTCTAAATCCAATACTTTATGCTCCATATCACATAGGTTCTTGCCATTTTATTAAGGACATCTGCTACTTCACTTTGGCTTTTCTCCAGACCCCACATTATTTACCTTATGTGCCATATTGCAATCCTTGCAATGGAGATGGGGAAATTTCCTCCCAGGACTACTATTTTAGGAAAGATATTATCCATACATCACTTTGCTCCCAAAATATTGAATTAAAATAAGAGTTGAGCAGCTCTTCCTTTTCTTTTTCTTCATCATCATCACCACAGCTGTCCTAACCCTTTCTGTTTCTCTTTTCCCGTTTAATCTTCTAAAAATTCTTTTTTTTCTTTTGATTCTTAGATTTCCTCAAAAGCTTCATCTTATTTTGAAAATTAGGACTCTTGACACTGGTTACAGGATCATGCCATATTTATATTCATCTGTTACATATTCTTGTTTCCATCTTCCCTGTATGGTTTAATAATGAAACATCAAGCAGTAAATTAGTTGTAGTTATATCCCAGTCTTCTCAAAAACTCCTCTTCTTCTGCCTCATGAAAATTAAAATTCTGAAGACACAAAACCAAACTCTTTTGAAAGCTTCTCATTCTCTTTGGGCTGATTTTATAAAAATATTAGTTCATGGGATCCTACCTCTCCCACCATCCCAACTCTTTAAAATTTGCTCTTCAGAAAGCTAAGGTATCATGCAATTGTATCTGGCTTTCTTTTCCTGGTATAAATTTAATACTAATAATAAATTCTAATAAATTAAATACTAACATATAAACATTTGTGTAGTATTTTGAAGTTTGCAAAGGGCTTATTTGTTTTCTAATGCATTTTGTACCCCTTTGCAATTTAGTAGAAATCTTCCTGAATTGCTATGATTGAAAAATTTCATCATCCAATGTTGGTCCCTCCAGGTCTTAGCTTCTGGGACAAACTCATGAGCATTTTCTGAACTCATGAGCATTTTCTGAACTTTAGTTCAGACTAATCCTTAGAACCTTTCCAGCTTAGTAGGACCTGTTAGATCTTTCATTGGCTGACATGGCCTTCAAGAACATAGGGTTATGTCCATTTAATAATGAAGTACCTCCAGGAGGATTTTAGTGGAAGGAGGAGTAAGATTCCCTTTTTTCCATTCTATCAAATCACATTATAACTTTGGTTATAAGGAGACTTTCACAGATTGGCATAGAGTTGCAGACTTTACTTGATATAAGTCTGAATCAAGAGCTGTAGCTTGAAGAGGTAGAAGTGCTAATCATTAAGTTATTGCAGAAAACCCAGGAACTCAAGACATCAGCTATATTATCTTGTATCCCTCATAGGGAGATTGTTTTATTATATTTTATTTAATTTTACTTTTCGCAGCACACTGTATTTTTCTGTCTGGAAAGGATCAAAGTCTTCTTTGAAAAGTAAATAAAATGGTAGGTCCCACAGGGACTCATGTTAAACTGAGGTCCTCACCATAGCCAAGGGCTTACTCAAGATATAGTGGTTGCTTGTCTGTTTACTGATAGGTTAATATGTTGTCACTGAGGTAGCTACTTCTCTTAACCTTCTTTTTAGACATCATGAAAGAAATACAATAAACTCTGTTATCTCCCACACTGTTCCTTGTGGAAACAGATAAGAAGAAACGTTATGGCTTAATGGAAAGAACACTGTACTTAGAGGCAGGAGAAACCTGACTTCATAACCCTGATTCTAAGTCATAATTTGCAATTCCCTGAAATTCTCTCTTAATACTTAATTTCCTCATCTGTAATACTGGAATATTTGTAATGCTTAGTAAATAAGTTTATTGTGAAGAGAATATTTCATGAATCCTTACAGGACTATGTAAGTCTGTTATTTTTTTTTGTGAAATGAGTAATGTAGGAATTGGTTTTGCTTAACTATGCATAATTTTTATAAGGATTTCACTTTTTTTTTCATTTGGGGTGATGGTTTGAGAAAAAGTAAGTGCTTGGAAATTTAAAAATTAATTTTTTTTGTGTAGAATATAATCATAGATTTAGAGCTTTTTTTAGGGTCTACTTAGTCCAACATCCTCATTTGATATATGAGGAAGCTGAGACCCAGCTAGGTTAAGTGCCTTGTCCAAGGTCACAAGTGAGCATGATCTTTGGTAGAATTGAGATTTAAACTCAGGTCCTCAGACTCTCAGTTCAGTGTACTTTTCCAGTATACCATGGTATCCTGGATTAGAGTACGGTAAAATATGTTCAGTGCTCAAATTATTTTGACCATAATTCATAAGGTACTTAAAGATGATACAGTGTGTTAGGTCCATCATTCCAAAAATCAGTTTCCATTGCACTTTGATGTATTGAAGTGCTCATTAATAATAGTAATATTGATAGCTATTTAGTTTTGTAGTTGCAACTCTCTATAGCAGGACTTTGGAACTGACTAACATTCATTTTAAATGCTTCTTTCTTAAGGAATGTTGCTGTCACCCATTTTTTTCTTCCAGTAATTTATGTTCAATTCATAGTAAATATTGTCATGCTAACCTATCACTAATCCATCATCCAGAAGGAGATTGAGAATAATGTCCCCAACATCATTCTTATGAAAAAATAAAAAACAGCAGTCATCTGCAGCTTCTTTAAATGCATGTCAATTACTATATACCATGGTTTGAAATCTGGGTTTATTGATGGATAGGAAAAGATAGTCATTCTGGAGTAACACAATGGTACAGTGATGGCTGTGGATTGTCGATCAATATATATTTATTAAATACTTGTTATATGTGACTGATGCTGTCTTAGGCACTGAAAATAGTCCCTGCCCTCAAGGAGCTTTCATGAAACATGTACAGTTAAAATATATTATTCAGAATAAATATTAAATAGAGAGTAATTGAGGGGAAAAGGACATGTAGCTGTTGTGGGGGAATGAGTTCAGGAAAGATTTCTTATAGGGACGAAACCAATGAATTTAGTCAGAAGAATGCTTTTGTTAACATTAGCAGGGAAGGGAAAGGAAGGGATGTAAAGGAAGCATCTAGGGTCAGCAGCCTTGAGGTCTGTATTAACCTCTCTCCCCCACTGAGGCTGGCTATTGCCAGCACCTAGTGGAAGACCACTAAGTTTTTAATGTTGGTGAAATGAATTTGGTCATCTTCCATTGCTAGTTTGGAGAGAGGTTTAGAAGGAGAATTAGAAGTGGGAGCCATGTAGGACTTAGGGGAGTGATGTAGTAATATGGATATAATGATTTGGGACTCCTGGATCTTTTTGTCTGTCTTTTAAGTGTATTCTGGGAAGGGCAGCCCAGAACATGAGTGATACACATGTCCCTTTGAATGTCTGAGGGAATCTGTAAACATGCTGTTTTAGAATTTGAATCCTGATTTCATTATTGAGCAACCAGTCAGCCAGCAAGCATTTATTAAGCATTTGTTGTGTGCCAGAAACTATATTAGCTGCTAGGACTACAGAGATAAAAATTAAACCTCCCCTGTTGTTAAGGAGCTTCTGTTTCATTGGAGGAGAAAGTACTTACGTAATTATGGGATTAAAGGCAAAACCTATAATTTTGTTAGTAAAGGAAACTTCTGAATGAGAATATTCCTACAAAGGCAAGTCAGCAATTTTTTTTAATAGTTTAAAGTCTTAGGGAGTTAGCTAGAGTGCTGAGAGGGTTACTTCTCCAGGGTCACACAGTCATTATGTCAGAGACAGGATAGAAACCTAGATTTTGCTGGCTCTGAAACCATCTCCCTATTTGCTCTGCTGCAGATGCCTCTCATACAGAAATATGTACAAAATGAATATAAAGTTATATTAGGGGTAGGGAAAGAAGTACCAGGAGATGGGGAAATCACAGAAGGTCTCATGTAGAAAATGGCTTGAGCTGAATTTGGAAGGAAACAAGGAGGTCAGAGAGGCAGAAGTAAGGGGGATGGGGATTTCCAGGAATGGGAAATAGTCTGTGCAAAGCCATGGAAATAATAAAGTATCATATGTGAGAAACATTAATAATGCCAGTTTGATTGGACTCAAGTATAGATGTCTGGAAAGGTAGATTGAAGCCAGGTTATAAAATATTAAGCCAACAGTTTGTATTTCCTTCTTTATTTTCTCTCTGGGTGACCTAATCAGTTCCCATGGATTTAGCTCTTATCTTTATGCAGATAACTCAGATCTCTAGGTCAAGCTACAGATTATCTCCCTTTATCAATTTCCCATTAGACATTTCAAACTGTAGACATCCCAAACTCACTGTCCCAAACTGAAATAATCATCTTTTCCTCTCCTCAACTTGTCCCAAATTGTCCCTTCTCCCAAATTTAACTGAATTCTGTCAAAATCATCACTGTGTGAGTTGAGTCTGGAAGATTGAGGACCTGTTCTTCAGGGATACTGAGAACCTCAGAGCCTTGAGCTGCATTTCCAAGCAAGAGAGGAACTCTGATGTGAAGATGAGGAGGGAACACATTCTAGGCAGGTGGGATACTGGCACAGAGAAAATGAGAACAAAGCCTAATAAGGCAGCCCAAGAAGACACTTCTTCTCTGTATGACTTCAATTAGAAACTCCTTAGAATAATAACATTGATTTACAGGTGTCCTTTTGTCCAAGACAGTTGCCTTTATAGGTGTTCCCCAACATAGGATTCTGTATCAAGAAGTCTACCTCCCTGTCACTTTTTACTTCCCAACCCTCCCAGTATGAGAACATTTGGGGTCACTCCTAATGAGACAACCCCTGATGATGGGGGTAGTGCAGATATATCAAGATGTGGTTGGCCCTATGCAAAAAAAAAAAAAAAACCCAAAATACCACAAAATTCCATTGAAACTGTGTCTACATACTATAGTTGGGAGTCTGCCCAGAAGCTTTTCAGTTAGTCCCTCTTCTTCCTTGACAGTTGATGCTGCTCTAAAATTGGCCTTCATCCATAAGTGAATACAATCTTCACACAAAACCATGGCCTGGGCTCATTAAGAATGAAGCCTAAGAGAGAGACTCCTGGATGCCAGCTTCCTGCCTGAAACAGCTTGGCTGTCCTACAACCCTGGCTTCCTGATCTGGATCCTCCCCTTCAAATGACCCATATCAGCCTCGACTGACTTCTTGGGAACTCAGTCTTACACATTTGTGGACTACATAGACCCTGCTCTAAAATTATGCCTTCCTTTCTTCTTAATCTTAAGTAACCCCAACTTTCTTCTACCTCCTATTCTCTATACAGAACAAATTCTCTTCTCTTTCTCTAACTCTTAATTATAGGGGAAGAGAGATGTTATTTCTTTCTTCCCTAAAATAATATCCTTTGACTCCTTTCAAGACAGGAATGTTTACTTATTCATTGTATTTGTGTTAATTTTTTTGGATTTATTGATCTAATAAATATCCTTTCCCTCAACTGGCCTAAATAGATACTTCTCACCCATCAGAAATATTCTTTTTGCTTCCCACTGCAGCAATTCTATCACTGAGGGGTCTCTTATTTGAGTTAAATGAGACTTTGATGTCTTCCTGATAACTTGCAATTATTCCAGAAGGTGGAATACATTTATCTATAGGTGCAGGGGATTGGCTGATAGCCACATGGAGCAAATCTCTTCTATAACCATTAGCAATGAATAATAGGATAAAGAAGTAAGAGGGGTGATAAAAAGGAGAGGCCTCTTAACTTTTGAAGCACAAGTCCTCCAACAATGACCCAGGCACCAGGAACCAAGCTAAAGCTAGGGTCCAACTTCCGTTTCTCAACTCCTTCCTCTCCTGGCATCTTGGAGAATGAAAAAAAAACAATTTCTCAAAAGTACAACCCTCCTTCCAGGTTCTCAGGTCCATAGCTTTGACTCCTCACTCTGCTTCACCTCTCTTGTCCCTAATTCTTGTTATTTCTACTTCCATAAAATCTAACCCCTGCTCTCATTCACACAGCCATACCTTAGTTCAGATCCTGATCACTTTTCTACTTTTTAAAAACATAATATTTTATTTTTTCTAATTAAATATAAAAACAATTTTAACATTCATTTTTTAAAATTTTTGAATTCCAAATTCTCTCCCTCCTTTCCTTTCCCTTCCTTGAAAGAGCATGCAATTTAATAGAGTTTACACAAATGCAGTCCTACAAAACAGATTTCCTTATTAGTCTTATTTATCTCCCTTTTTTATTAGAAGATTTTCCTAACTAGTCTCTTTGCCTTAAGTCTTTCCCAGTTCCATCTCTTTTCCACATAGCTTCCAAAATGATATGACCATGTCACTCCCCTACTCAGTAAATTCTAGTGGTTTCCTGGAATTCCACTGTTTAAAATTTAAAACCACAAACCAGCCACAGCCTATCCTTATATAAAATTTTATATTTTATTTTATTTTTTTATATTTTATTTATAAAATAAAAAAGGATATTATTCTCTCTAGTCTTTGCTTTCTGGCCAAATTCTGTTCTCAACATATAATAATCTATCTCTTTTGCACTGGTCATCGTACATGCTACAGTGTGATCCCTCCTTACCTTTACCATCTTCTTCTGTATCAGGACTTCTTAAACTTTCTCCGCTTACAACTTTTCATTGGAGAAATTTTATATAACCCCCACATATATAGTAGGTATATAAAATTGGTATACACATCAAGCATTTACTGCTAATAAATCATAATTTTGTGACCCCATATGAATTAAACCCCACAGTTTAAGAATTTCTGCAAATGTCCTTTCTCAAACTACCATGTATTTATATTTATTTGCATTTGTTCTCCTTACATCACTTCTCTTTATACATACATCTCCCTGAGATATAGTGCAAGCTTCTGGGGAGTGGAGATTGTTTCTTTCATTGCATTTGTATCTCTAGCACATAGTAGCTGTTGGAGTTTATTGAGAAAGGGATGATGACTTTGTGCTCCAAATTCAGCTTAGAGTTGCATGTCTGACTTTGCTAACTGAGCTTACTCCCTGCTCTTTTAGAGCCATGATTTGTGAAAGTATACTGGGGCATAATGCACAGTGCCTCATTCAGCTGAGCTTACTAAGTATAGCACGTGACCTTTGAAACAAATTCTTGTACTGGGGGAGCTTGTGATTTACATGAGACTGCAGATTTACATAAAACTATGGGAAATAAACATATAAGTAGCAATATAAACAGGAAGTCAATGACCACAAGCATATGTTCCTATTTTGTATATGGGCATTGGCTAAAAGCACATAAAAAAAGTTGAATTTTTAGATTCATAAAGCCTGGGGAAATATTGGACAGGAGAAAGATGTAGGATATTGCAATTAGCCAGAAAAGGCTTCATGGAAGTTTTTGAAGGAAGAAGAGGAGGCTGGTTAAATTGAGAAAAGGGAAAGCATTCTTGGAAGGAAGTTGTTTTGATTTGCTAGTGAAATCAACAGGCTTGAAGAGCTTGAGTGGCCAGACATCAAGAATGATAGAGGAAAAGGGAGATTAGTGCAAAGGATTAGGATCATGGATCTGATACAAAGACAAATAGAAAGTCTTCATTGTTATCAATTCATCTCCATTAAGTATCTGTAAGATTCAAGCTGTTGTACTTGGCACTAGTCTATGTGCTGTGTTTATCCTAGTGTAATGAGGATTCTGAGAATTGACTGGCATTCTTGAATTTGTGTTCAACACTAAGTAATGCTAGCCCCTCTGAAATATCAAACCCAGATGAGCCTTGATACTGTATCTGTGGCTCTGTACTGTGTACTGTAGCTCTGGGCTCATTCATAGGCAAAGGCTGAAGTCTCAGAACACTACTGTTGTTTTCAGAGTTCTGGGGAAACCCTAGGACTGAATTTCTGGTGTTGCTATTGCATAGCTATGTTTTCAGTCCCCATTTGGGGTTTTCTTGGCAAGGATACTTGAGTGGTTTGCCATTTCCTTTTCCAGCTCATCATTCAAACGAGGGAGCTGAGGCAAAGTTAAGTGACTTGCTGCCCAGAGTCAGTTAGTAAATGTTTGAGGTCAGATTAGAACTCATGAAGATGAGTTTTCTTGACTCTAGGTCCAGAACTCTTCTATTTGCTACTCAGCTGCTCTATTTTTGACATTATTACTTAGAAGTCCCCATCAGTGAACTTCTTACTAAAAATTAGGCAGTAAGTTTAATTAGTTTTTTAAAAGAGACATTTAAAAAGATAGAATAGTAAGAACAGTTGATATAAAACATTTCCCTCCAAAAGCCTGGACACATTCTTCATGGGAAAAGTGGGCATGAGCTTAAAATGCAATATTGGGGATACACTATGTAACGAGGAAGTAATTTACAAATCTTGGCTGTTTATGGATTCAAGGTCTTTCTTGAGTCCATAATTGACATTCTTCTTTGGTGCAAGGGGTCATGTCCTTAAAGCTGTTTCCCTCTCCAGTGTGTTTCTGCTTTGAAATGTGTATATTGTTGCCCACTAATCCAGTCTCTTTGATCCCACCTGAATTTACTCTGTGCTGATGATAAAAGTCTCTCTAATGCCATGATCAATGGTGGGGAGATTGGGGAGAGTAGGGAGAGTGAGAATCTCTTCTCTTCCCAAGAGTTATTCCCTCTAGGCCCTTGGCTATAACTCAGCTCCTGAACTTACAGCTTTTCACAAAAGCTAAAAGGAATAATTGTTGGAATTCTTCCGGCTATTCAAGGCCCTCAGCGCCATGGTTAGCTCATTGGTTAGCCAATTAGCTGTTGCCTTCTTGACCCAATCAAAGAGATCACAGAACATAAATTATTTTAATAGCACATTTAAAATTTTATCCTATTTGATTAAATTGATTGATTGTCTGTTGATTGATTACATTAATTGATGAAATGGCTATAGGACAATCATAAAGCTCTTCTTCACTCTTGTATTTTCCCCTTCATGTATTTTTAACCTTTTTGTTTTCTTTTCCTTCTAATTCAGAACCATAAATATTTAAGCTAGCAGAGGCTTTTCTAAATGAAATATATTTAGTCCTTGTCATGAGTAGAGAAGCTAAAGTCACAAATGATTGTTTTCATTGTTTGAGGGTAAAAATAAGAGAAAATATAATTGTCCAATCCTCTAAATTTTCCTCTCTTTCTCTAAATCTTTTTTTCGTATAGTGTGTCTGTATATGCGTGTGTACATTTATATATGTATATATGTATTTATATACATTTATTTATATGTATATATACATGTGTGTATTTATATATGTAAATATATATATTTATGTGGAAATCTCTATATGTGTTATATATGTATTGTGTGTGTACATATGAGTATATACATACATGTGTGTTTATATTATATATAAAAGATTATATATTATGTGGCCATAATAGCTGCTTAGGCCTTCTTTCTTTGGACCATAGTTTAATGTTTCAACTTGGAAAAAAAAAAAAGGGAAATCCTAAGTGTAAGCACTTTCAATCACTTGCTTTGCTAAACATATAGCTCTATTGGTCACTATTTCGGTCTCTACCTTGAAACATTGATGAATTGATGAAGAAAAGAAGAAATATTGCTATGTCTATATTCTTTATTATCTTTATAAATGGAAGTCTGAGGATCTTAGAAATGAACAAACAACTTAGGCTTGATATAGACTGCCTGTTCTGTTAAGTAATTTTTCAGTTATGTCCCATTCTTTGTGACTCCATTTAGGGTTTTCTTAGCAAAGATACTGGAGTGGTTTGCTGTTTCCTTCCAGATCTTTTTTCAGATGAGGAAATTGAGGCAAGTAAGGTTAAGTGACTTGCCCAGCATCACATAACTAATAAGTATCTGATGCCACATTTAAACTCAGGAAGTTGGATCTTCCTGACTTCAGACACAATGTTCTTTCCATTATTGTGCTACCTAAGTATCTTTGATATAGGTTAGAATCCAATTACTCACATAATTCCTTCTTCCTCTATTTAGGTTATGTATGTCTCTATGTCTGTGTCTAGACCTGTGGTTTCATTAATATGGGAAACTCCTGGGGAGAAGAATTCCCCTACCCACAAGATTTGGCAATTGTTGAGTACTTTATAGTCTTAGAGAATTGCCTGGGACACTGGAAGGTTAAGTGGCTTATACCGTCAATATGGGTATGTCAATATATTAGGAGACACCCTGTTTTCCAGAGCCAAGGCCCAGCAAGCAAACTGTGTTCTGAACCTGGCAAACAGCAGTCCCCTTTGTGCACACCTGCTGGAAATGATGTCAGGCAAGCAGCAAAAGGTCCAGACACGACACCCTGCTATGAACAGACTTTTTGCCACTAGCCAACCTTGCCTCACTGCTGCTGTTGTGTCTCATTACTGCTGCTAGAATATACTTACTCTTTGTGAAGTCACAAGTATATTAATCAAGGTTCAGCCATTCTAAAGTGGGTTTGTCCCCCCCAGGGCCAGGGCTCCAGCTTATATATATTTGCTTGTAAATTGTTTATCCTTACTTTAAAATTAAAATTCAATTGATTCTCTTATCCCTAGCTTGCTCTGTTTGGCTCCAGCCATCCACAGATTAGAGGCTAATTTAATACAGTTAATAGGTAAAAGTAACATAGATCTTGTCCCTGAGACACACACACTATATAGACAGCTCTGTAATCAGTATGTAACAGAGGACAGGACCTGAACACAGCTCTTTTCACTTTTGAGGAGCCTCCCCCACTTCTATTCTTAGGAGTCAGGACAAAAATATAAAAAGGAAAAATGAGTTAGATGATAAAAGTAAAACTGAGAACTTGTGGGAGGGAGAAGGGGAGTTATCAACTTGTTTTTTTTTTTTTTCAGAATTGTTATTGATTTAATCTTACCCAAGATATTCTAGTAGCTTGTGTTGTATCTACTGAAATCTTGTTTCCCTATTTTAAAAAAAAAATTACATTAAATAATTTTCTTTTTATTTCTTAGGAGTCAGGACAATAATATAAAAATAAAAGTGAGAGTTAGATGATATAAGTAAAATCAAGAACGTGTATGTGTGTGTGTGTGTGTGTGTGTGTGTGTGTGTGTGTGTGGTTGTCAACTTATTTTTTCCAGAATTATATTCTAGTAGCTTGTGTTGTATCTACTGAAATTTTATGTTTCCCTATTTTAAATGAATTAACTTACATTAAATAATTTTCTTTTCAGTCTCCAGAGGGTGCTGAGGGCAAAGATGCAGCTAAAGTAACTAAACAAGAGGTGAGTAACTCTTTCATGTATCATGTTCAATTATTTTCATTGGGGATCCAAAAATTTTAGACATGGTTTTCACTAGAATAATGTTAGCATGATGGTTTATGGAATATAAAATAGAGATAAAAGGGCACAAGTGTGTTGGTAAATGTTTAATAACCAGTTCTTTTTTAAAAAATGTATACATAATACACTTTTAAATATAGTATATTTATATATATACTAAATATAGTATAGTAAATAAATATATTTTATTTATTTATATACTTAAATATATTTATATTTATACATATAAATTACATGTATAAATATAAATATGTGAATATATTTATATTTATATAAAGAAATAATATCTATAAATGTATGAATATATAAATAAATGATGTATAAGTATACCAGTATATTTATATTTATGTAAATAAATATAGCATGTTCCCTGTAAGAGGAACCCTATGTTGGAAATGTATTTTCCTTTTGTGACTTAATATCTAGAGAGTAATATTTCAGTGGGGTTATCAAAAATAACAATAATAATCATTGTCAGCTCTCATGTAATACCTACAGTGTAGCAGGCATTTGCAGATATTTCATTTGATCCTCACAACTCCATGGGAGGTAAGTGCAGTTGTTATCCTCATTTTACAGCTAAGGAAAATGAGAACAAACCCAGATTAAGTGACTTCACCAGGGTAACACATCTAGTAAGTGTCAGAGGCCAGATTTAAAATCAGGTCTTCCTAGTTTCAGACCTAACAATATCTATCCACTGTGTCATCCAGCTGTCTATATCCCAAGTATATATGATGTTTCTGCTTCTATTGGATAGGTCTACCTATCCCTCCTTGTGATTGTTGAAATAAAGAGGATATTAGGATATTTTTCCATGCAAGAAGGAAAAATAATAGAAAAATTCTTTAGGAAGGGGAAGAAGGCTTTCTGCTGTGAGAAAAGGGGAAAGTATAAAATTACTTTTTAAAACCTTTCATATTTTATATTTGCCTAAGAGCAATCTGAACTGAAAAACCACATAAAGACACAAAATATGGAAATACTTGATTTATAAATAGGCGAGATTCAGTGTTTAAGCCAGCTGACCAAGAAACATCTCCCAAAAGCTCGCCATCAAGATAAAAGTCTGAGTTAGGGAGGAAAATATATATATATATATAGTCCAAATCAGTTTTCAGTCAGATAATATTTGAATTTGAACTGGTGGGGAGGGCATTTTAAAATTTTCTGTAAAATCAGTAGATAAGACAAAAAGCAGTGAATCATACTGTAATCATGGAAAATGTTATTACCTATTGCTAGATACTGAGTTTTACCAGATGTGGAAAGAACGTAGTTTCCTGCCCTTGAATATAGAGCCTAAACAAAGTCAAGACAAACAGCACCAATTAGCTAAAGACATGCACACATCTTGCATAAACTTAATAAGCTCAAATAAAAACTTGAACTCATAAATACATGATTTTGATTATTCATACTAAAGAAAAAAAAGAAGCTAATAATGACTATCTTTTTGTGAGAGAAAAGTTAATATGAATTTAGTTCCAATATAACTATAACTGTGTGATCAATTAAAATCCTACAAGTTTTTTTTTAAAAAGAAATCACAGTTCTTCTAAATAATTAATAATTAGAGAATGAAAATTTAATAAGTCCAATATCTATCAGATTGGCTACAAAGACAAAAAGAAAAAATGACATGCTGGAGGAGCTGTGGGAAAACAGGTACAATAAGGTTACAATGTTGTAGAATTGTAGGTATTCTAGAAAGCAATTTGGAAGTGTGCCTAAAAATTTATTAAACTGTCCCCTACCTTTTGACTCAGCAATATCACTAGATTATATCACAAAGAGATCAGGAGGAAAAGGACCCATATGTACAAAAATGTTTATAGCAGCAAATTGGAAACTTGGGGTAGAAATGGTAACATCAGTTGCTGAATGGCTTGAGCAAGTGAATGTGATAAGATACTATTGTGCTGTAAGAAATGATACTTACTTTTTGATGGAGATACCTCCTACTTTATAGAGAGATGTTCATCTCTCTATAACATGGCCATTGGCATTAATTAGTTTTGTTTGATTATATATTTTGGTAATAGAGCTTTTAGATTTTTTTTTTTTTGCTTTCTTGCTGGAAGGGTATGGAAAGTAGGATAAAGAGTACTTGGATTTTCATTTGAAAATAAAATTTTATTTTAAAAATAAAAATGTTAAAGAGAATTGTTTCGAAAAAATGGAAGGACTAGTAATCAGAACCAGGAGAACTCTATAATAACAATACTGTAAAAAGCAATCATCTTTGAAAGATTTAGGAACTCTGAGCATCATAATTCCAAAATATGCTACCACCTCCTGATAGAAATGTGATGGGAATCAGAGTGTAGGTTGAGACATAATTTGAGTAAGGGTGTACATAGCTGATGCAGGAGTTTGATTTGTTTAACAATAAATTTTTGTAACAAGGGTTTTGTTTTTCATGCTTTCTTAATGTGTAGAGAGAAAGGTGTTTCTTTGTTTGAAAAGTAAATTATGCAGTGGATAGAGCACTTGAAATTTACTTGCTGTGTAATCCCGGGCAAGTCATTTTGTCAGCTTTCATTGCCCCAGTTTCCTCATGTGTAAAAAATGAGAAGGAAATGGCAAACCACTCCGTTATCTCTGCCCAAAAAAAACCCAAGTGAGGTTATGAAGAGTCAGACATGACTAATCTACTGAACAACAATATATATGACAAAAAAGGTCAGAAACTTACAGATATTCATACAAATACAGAACAAGCAAATAATATTTCTCTGAACAGCTGTAGTAAAGTCTGACATTATGTATTACCTTATTGAATTTGTCAAATAGAATTGAAAATCATTTGCTTCCAGATGGAGCTCATGAAATTCCTAAGATCCAAGAGTAGAAACAAAAGGCTTTCCATGGATGGCATCTACATGAACTCTACCAGTAATATACCGACAAGAAGCATTAAACAAATAAGTATAGTTACAGATTTTGTATAAAAACAAACGTTTATGGTAGCAATTTGGGGTTAGGTCACTGTTACAAGAAATTATGGAAGCATTATCCTGTTATCCCCAAAGGATCCTGGACTTAATGGATCTATGTATATAATCCAAGGAAAAAGTAGAAACTACAACATATCATTGCAGGCTAATGGCTGAGGAATATTAAAAAATGGATTTTTGTATAATTTGACATGATAAATTCCATATTCCAATATAATTTCAAAATATCCTTGACACTGAACTAATAAACCACTAGTCAGAACATTATTTTACAAAATGGTGTATATTTTAAATTTCAAAATAAAACTTTATTGCTATATTTTGTTTTTACATTACCTTCATTTCTTAGTATCGTTCCTTATCCTTCACCCCTTTTAGAGAGGGATTATAATAAAACCATTTTTAAAAGAGAACAAAAGCAAGTTCATATCCTGGGCTTAATGGATCTATGTATATAATCCAAGGAAAAAGTAGAAACTGTACAATACATCATTGCAGGCTGATGGCTGAACAATACAAAAAAATGAACTTTTTATGGTCTAATATGATAAATTCCATATTCCAATATAATTTCAAAATATCCTTGACCCTGAACTAATAAACCACTAAAGTCAGAACATTATTTTACAAAATGGTGTATATTTTAAATTTCAAAATAAAACTTTATTGCTATATTTTGTTTTTACATTACCTTCATTTCTTAGTGTGTTCCTTACCCTCCACTTCTTTTAGAGAGGGATTATAATAAAACCATTTTTAAAAGAGAGCAAAAGCAATTTCAGTAAAACTAAGTAGTATATAATAAAACATGAACTTATGTGATATGTTCCATTTCTATAAGCCTCCTTCCCTGCAAAGAAGTTTAGGAGGAACCTTCTTGTGTGTCTTTAGGACAAAAGCTTTTCATAATTATTTCACATTCATCATTCAATTTTTACTTTTTATTGTTCTTTTCATTGTCATAGCACATTTGTTAAGAACTTTCTGGGCACTGTGCTAAACTCCTGGGATACAAATAGAAACAAGAAATGACATCCTCCAAAATCAGGAAACTTATGTTCAATTTAGGAAAGATAACATATACAAAAGAACTGAAAAATAGGGGAACCTTTCAGAAATAGTGGTCAGGGCAGTTGGCAATCAGGAAATCACAGCCTCAAGGTAGAAGTATTAGTAGGATAGTAAGGTAGCTAGTGAGAAAAAGAACCATTATCATCATTCATAAGTGTATTAGCCTGGTTTTGTTCACTTTGCATCAATTCATATGCCTTTACATGTTTCTTTGATGTATCATGTTCATCATGTACAGTAATATACTCCATGATATTTACAAACTATAACCTGTTTAGCTTCCTCAGTGGCACCTATTTTGTGTCTTGCTCTTTACTACTACAAAAAAATGGCTGCTATTAATATTTTAGTATATTTAATGACTTTCTTTTTATCCTTGATTCCTTAAGGAAAAATAGCATAGTGACTTGTCCCTGGCCTACTTCTATACTCTACATTGAAAGGAGAAATGATAAAGTAATAACAAAAATAACAAGAATAACCAGCATTTGTATGTACAGCTTTAAGACCTGTAAGTGATTTATTTAAAGCTACATGAGTGAGACTGGATTCAAAGACAATTCTTGCGACTCCAACTCAGCATTCTGTGACATTGCTGATGAGTTTGTTTGAAAATCCATAATTGGAGATAACACAAGAGGTGGCCCATTCTACTTTTGCACAGCTCCCATTGTTAGAAAGCTTTCCTGACGTCTAAATTTACATTTCCATGTCCTTTCATTGTTCCTGGTTATATCTATGAAGTCAAATAGAACAAGAGTAATACTTGTTTAATATGAAAATCTTTTGAATTCATTTTGCCAGTGTTAAATATATATATATATATATATATCAAATTCAGTGACAAGACTATAAGGACTTTTAGACTAATTTGAACCAGTATTGTGTCTCTGATCATGGCTCTAAAAGGCATTTTTTGGGAAACAGGACAGTTCCCTTTCTTAATGTTTTAAAATAATTTCAATATTATATATTAATATTTTATAATTTAATAATGATATTAATAAGAATACAAGTGTGATTTAATATTAATTTTATTCGTATTTTTAATGTTTATATTAAATTAAATAATTTTAAATAATCATATCCAAAAACTTTGTAAAAGAATGGTTATTTTAATTTCCTTGAAAAAAAGCTCAAAAAAATTAAGTCACCAGGCAGATCTCCAAAAGCAACATAAGATGACAGCATGAGCATTCCAAAAGGGGCAGCTGAGACTGAGACTGTGTCTGCCTGTTATGAACAAGACTGTTTTGAAAAGTAGAAAATTCACTCAGAAAGCCATTTTTCATCTACATAATGCCAAACAACTGGTTTCACTGTTTTGTTTTGTTTTTTTGTTCTAATCATGCGTGGTGTATTTTAATTCCTTGAATTGACCGATTGTTGTGGCATTGAATACGGTCTTTGGCTCTAAATTGGGAGATTTTACACCATGAATTCCTTGAGATTTAAATAATGGCATTGCTAGAATAAGTATATTCCCAGTGACTTTTATAATAAATAATCATAAACAAAGATGATCTCGATTTGGCTCCAAATGAAGCTCTGTGAATTAAAAGCTTTGGGGGTTCCATATAGTCTAATTGTAATAACCTCTTCATCTGCTCCAATCAGTCAGCTAGCTAATGCTTACTATATGCCAGGCAATGTGCAAAACACTAGGAAAACCAAGAAAGGCAAAAAATATAAAACAAAAACAAAACAACAAAAAAAGTCTCTGCTCTGAAGGAGCTCACAGTTTAATAGAGACAGAAGATATTGTCAAAGCTGTCTTATTTCTGCTGACCTTGTGAAATATTTATCCTAGCCAAATCTTCTTAGTGTTCTTTGTACCCAGAAATGACTGGCACCTCAGCAGTGCAGCCTGGCACACAGACCCCCTCCAGAGATTATTCACAGGACAAGGAAAATAGACAGATGTGTAAGGAAAGGCACATGGGAATAACCAAATCCCAAAACTATACTACTTTATTGTGATGAAGTCCCTTGTCTCTCCTCTCTCTAATTACCATCAAGTTTTGCACATATAATATAATGAAAGCTAGTTTTGTTTGTTTGGTTGTTTTTACATTTTTCCTTTTTTTTTTCCATTGGACAAAAATATATTGTCTCCTCTTTCTTATTACTTCTCTCTCATGCTCTTAAAAAGAAAAAAAAAAGGAAAGGAAAATGAGTCCTGTAACAAATAGATTCAGCTATTAACCATTTAGGAAAAAATCTGTCTCAATCTGCACCAAATCCATTCTTTCTCTTTCAGGAGATGGAATGGTTCATCATCAGCCCCATGAAATTGTGGTTGGTCATTGTATTGATCAGAATTCTTAAAATCACTTTAATTTGAATTTTTGAAATTCTAGCAATGGAGACCCTGCTTCTTCTCTTTGTGTTTTTGTACTAGCGAAAAGAAACTTTAGCTTAGGAAGAGATTTGCCTCTACTCCTTAAGCCTTGACCTCTGTCTCAATTCCCACCTTTAAAGGCTGAGCTCCAAATTTTACTTAGGTGCAATGAAAAATCAACCCATACCCAGAATCTGAGATTAGAAGTGGTCTAGTTCACCTCCCAAACTGTGGATGAATTCCCTATAATCTATATAAATCAAATTCAGTTACAATAAAGGCTATAAAAATGGAAATAACTGAAATGAAATTATAATACTTTGAAAGACTATGGACACCCTGGGATGTTTATCACAAGGAAATTTTACTCGTCTTTCTTTTATGGCTAACATTCTGAAAATATGAGCCCATATATTTAGCACCAGATAAGGCAGCTTCAAGGGTACCTTCTATAGACTAATATGATCCTAACATAATTATTTAATCAATAACTAGTTACTGAGAATGGTTTCTTATCTAGTGCCTTATTGTGGCTTCATACTGTCTAGAAGAACCAAAATTTTAGACTGCCTCAAAGCTTCATTAAATCTTGGTATTAGTTGACATGATACAATTGGTCCATCTAGTATTTTAACCTACCCTCAGGACTTTCCCAATATAAGAAAATCTTGGTGACAGATAAAAACTATAATTGATGACTTAGCTTTTTTTGGACACCTCTCCCCCAACTCCTTCACCTTTTCATAATATTAGAAATATTTGATTAACAGTAGGAAGAAATTCTTCCTAAATTAATTTACCTATTGATATCCATACCAATCAAATAACCAAAAATGAATTTATAGAACTAGAAAAAGTTGTAACAGAATTCATCTGGAAAAACAAAAGGTCAAGAATATCAAAGGAATCTGTGAAAAAAATGTTAAGTAAAGGTAGCCTAGAAGTTTCAGATTTTAAACTATATTATAAAATGGTAATCATTAAATAAATGGCTAAGAAATAAAGTAGTGGATGAGTGTAATAAATTAGGTCTACAGTATAGGGTAGGTAGTAAATGCCAATATTAATCTAATGTTTGATAAATTCAAAGATCCAAGCTTTTAGTATAACAACTCAGCATTTGATCAAAATTTGTTGGGAATATTACCAAAATAATGTCAAAATGGATAAATGATTTAGACATAAAAGTTGATAACATAAGTAAATAAGTAGAGCATAGAAAATGTACTTGTCAGATCTGTGATTGAGAAAAAGTTTATGACCAAACAAGAGATAGTGAAGATTACTGAAAGTAAAATAGATCATTTGATTACATTAAATTAAAAAGATTTTGTACAAACAAAACTGATGCAGCTAAAATTAGGAGAACGGGAAACTGGGAAAAAAATGCAGCAAGTTTCTTTGATAAAGGCCTTATTTCTCAAATAAGTGTCTCAGGAAACTGAGCCAAATAAAAGCTATTTCCCAGTTGATCAATAGTCAAAGGATATAAACAAGCAGAAGAAGAAATCAAAGATAGCAATAAGCACATAAAAAGTGCTTAATGATACACAAATCAAACAACTCTTAAGATACCACTTAATATCTGTCAGATTGATTAACCTGCAGAAAAGAAAAATGACAAATGATGGAGGGAATGTGGAAAAATGGGTATACTAATACATACTGTTGGTAGATTTGTGAACTAGTTCAGCTATACTGGAGAGCAATTTGGAACTATGTCCAAAGATCTATAAAACTGTGTATACCCTCTGACCCAACAATACTACTACTTTTGTCCTAGAGGTAAAAGAAAAGGGGAAAAGGACCTATTAGTACAAAAATATTTATAGCAAAATTTTTGTGGTAGCTACAATGACTATTAGGAATTCAATTAAATTCAATAGATAATTATTAAATAATAATATTCTGTGTCAGACACTTTACTGCAAAGACAAAATGAAACCATCTTTTACCTTATGGAATCCTGAGAGGAACAATGTATGTATAGATTACTTAAATGCAAAATAACTGGAGTGTAAAAGGAAGTACTAACTTCTAGGAGTATCAGGACTTCAAAGAAATCTAGGAATACTTGTATGCGTTGGTACAGTGAAGAAAGTGGAAGCAACAGAATAATATGCACAATAATGATTTATATTACTGTAAGATAATATAAATGATAACACCAGTAAAATCAGTTGAAATATGATGGAAACATGATAAAGAGACATACCTTCCTTCTCAGGAGAAATGTGGGGACTGTGGCTATGGTATGTAACATACCTATCAGATGTGTTGGCTGTTAAAATTAAAAGTAAATAAAATTTCAACTGTTTTTGATTGAAATTTGCTGGAATTGTTGGTACAAGGAAAATTTTATTGGAGGAGAGCATAGTTTATTAGGAGAATAAATGTAGTTTAAAAATGAAAGACATCAATGAAACTTTTTAAAGGACTGGATAGCTAAAGAAAACATTAAGAATGATGGTGGAAATGTTGTGTTCTTTTGCTAGCTCCAAGGCCTTGTGATCCAAAATCCACATTTGTATCTAAAATTATAAAAGCTTGCTGTTATTAGGATTGTTTAATTGAATTTGTTTTGCATAAAGATAGAAATTTTTTAATCTCATATAGAACCTATATTCCTTAGCTGTACTGGTACAGTTTAGATATTGAATTCATCCAGTATGGTCTACATGAAACTATTGTTAATGATCATGCAACAATTCCAGTTTATTGTTACATTGTTATTATTAACTCAGACTTTAGAATCTTTCCTGATTATCTATTTGCTGATGAAGTCAACTCATATTGTTTAGTTTAACTTGAACATTCATTTCAGTTCCATAAATATTCAGTGTTTCTTGCTTCTCAATCACCACTATCCTGTCCTTACAAGATTGTAAACTCGTTGGAATAGAAAGCATACCTTAACAAAAGTTTTTATAACAGTATCTACCACATTATCATGTACACAGTTGATATTCAGTATATCTTTCTCCCTTTTAAAAGACAATAAATGACCCATTACATATGTGCATACTGCTCCCAAATCAGTTTTATGATTATGGTCAGATCCTCAGTTTGTTAAGGCAAAGATAAAATTGAATAAAAAAAAACTGGAAGAATAAATATGAGAAAAAGCATATGGGTATTAATTTAAATATTTATAAACTATTGATGCTATAATATGAGAAAGAATGTAAGAAAAGAACATCAGCATCGTTTATAATAATTTCATACCTGAGTTTAACTGATACAATTCAGTTGCCATAACAAGGAAACCATAAGAGCTTTAAAATGGCTTTAGTCAGTAAATACTGGAAATAGGCATTTATTAAGCACCTTCTAGCTTTATTAGGCAGCTTCTAGCTGTTAAAAATTAAAATAACATTTCAACTGTTTGCTGGAATTGTTGGTACAATGAAGACTTTATTGGAGAAGATAATTTATTAGGAGAATGAATATAGTTTAGAAATGAAAGACATCCATATGAAAAGGTGCTCCAAATCACTATTGATCAGAGAAATGCAAATCAAGACAACCCTGAGATACCACTTCACACCTGTCAGATTGGCTAAAATGACAGGAAAAGTTAATGATGAATGTTGGAGGGGTTTTGGGAGGGCTGGGACACTGATGCATTGTTGGTGGAGCTGTGAACGGATACAGCCATTCTGGAGAACAATTTGGAGCTATGCTCAAAAAGTTATCAAACTGTGCATACCCTTTGACCCAACAGCATTTCTATTGGGCTTATATCCCAAAGAAATCATAAAGGAAGGAAAAGGCCCCACATGTGCAAGAATGTTTGTGGCAGCCCTTTTTGTAGTGGCTAGAAACTGGAAATTGAATAGATGCCCTTCAATTGGAGAATGGCTGAATAAATTATGGTATATGAATGTTATGGAATATTATTGTTCTGTAAGAAATGACCAGCAAGATGATTTCAGAGAGGCCTGGAGAGACTTACATGAACTGATGCTGAGTGAAATGAGCAGAACCAGGAGATCATTATACACGGCAACAACAGTACTATATGACGATCAATTCTGATGGACATGGCTCTCTTCAACAATGAAATGTTTCAAACCACCTCCAATTGTTCACTGAAGAAAGCCATATACACCCAGAGAGAGGGATGCGAAATGTGGACCACAACATAACATTCTCATACTCCTTGATTGATGTTTGCTTATTGTGTTTCCTTTATCTGATATATCATTTGTGTAGATAAGATTTTTCTTGCACACCAATGATAAGTTTGGAAATATGTATACATATATTCGATTTGCCAATATTTTAACATAATTAACATGTAGTGGATATCCTGCCATCTAGGGGAGGGGTGGGGAGTTGGGGGGAAAAATTTGTAACGGAAAGCTATGTAAGGGTTATTGTTGAAGAATTACCCACACATATGTTATGCAAATAAAATAAAAATTTAAAAAAAAAAAAAGAAATGAAAGACATCAATGAAACTTTTTAAAAGACTGGATGGCTACAGGAAAGCATTAAGTACCATGCACTGAGCTAAGTTATTTACAAATTTTATCTTATTTGATCCAACTAGGAAGAAAAAACACATAGATCAACAATCATATGCTATGATCTTTGCAAACCTTTAGAACTTGCCCATCAAAGAGTTTCCAAGTGGTAACCATATATAAATGGGTATATGTATATACACAGTTATTGCAAATAGATGAGGCAGTGAGTTAGAATTGAAAATAAAAGCAGATTGTATTGCTTTTGAAAAATTCCAAAGTTCTTTTAATGACCCCAAACTTCTCACTGAAACAAAGACCTGGTTTATTCAAATCAATAAAATGTGTTATCTTATTATCAAAATAAATTCCTTTTGATACTTAAAGCTCTTCATAACCTGGCTCCATCCTACCTTTCCACTGTTCTCATGGTGATATCCCATTCTTCATATTATTTTCCCCAGCAACTTGTGTGTTCCCCTCTAAAAACACCTTATAGCATTTCTTTGTGTATTTTTTAAATTCTTATACATGTATTTTGTTGTCTTTGTCATTGTTGTTTTCTCCTCTTCCTTCTTCAAAAGCTGAGACAGTTTTCTTTTCCTCAAAAAATGGGGATGATATGTTTTTGTCCTGCAGAACTTTCATTTTTGATTTCTTGAAATATAGCTCCAAAAATCAGGATTTTTTAAAAAAGTGTGTTGTGTTTAGATGGAACTACTTATGTAGAGCTTCAAACACAAATCATTCTGACTTTCATTGAATGGCCCAACCTCTGTGGCACATTGTTTAGGTATAGATGGCTTAAAATTAGTGTAAATAGCAATTATTTTCTATTCTGGCCAGAAACTCTTAAGGGTTATCCAGGTTTCTGGTTAATATCTTTGGGATGATAAATTGGGCCACCTTGTGTCTCAGTTTTTATCTAGTCTGTAGTCATTGAATGGGCATGGCCTCAGACAATCTGAGACCTGGGAATGAAGCATTCCTTCCTCTTCTTAACAAGTGTAAAATTTCTGACCTTTAAAAATTCTTTCCTATCTTTCCCATCTTTTTTACCCTTTACTCTCCTCCATACACTCTGCCAGTTATCTATATAACCTACTTGGTAGTTTCTTGAGCACTATTCTCAATCTTCCATCTCCATACCTTTGCTCTTAGTCTCCCATAGTTGGAATGCTCCCCCCCCCCCTTTACCTCCATCTGTCAGGTTTCCTGTTTCCTTAGGATGCTGCTTAAAATGCACTTTATGCATGAAGTCTTTCCTGGTCTTTCCAGTCCCTCCTCAGTTATTGATACCTTCTTCCTCTTTCAGGTTAGTTTCATATACTTTATATTTTGTAAATACATAAGTATTTATGTTATCTCCTTCATTAGAATGCATGTTTAATTTACTCGTTATATTTTTTAGAGTGGATACATATAGTCCCTCTCCTAATTGAGTTATTTTCTTTCCTACATAAAACTGAAATTCTTCCTCTTTAGGAAGACATATGTCTTTGGGTGACATTGTATCCCCAACATTTAGCCCGGTGTTTGGTACATAGTAAGTATTTAATAAATGTTTATTGACAGGTTATACGTATGGAATATTACATGTATTGTTAAGACATGGCCAATGTCTTTCTTTTTTCTTAGTTGTATTAAGCACCTACTGTGTACCAGGAGCTGAGCTAAGTGCTGGGAATACAAAAAAAGGTAAAAGACAGTCTCTGCTTTGTCATTTAAAATGCTACTCTAAGCTAACAGTTTTTGACTCTTAGGGAACCCTTCCTTGGACATCTATCTATTTGGAGCAGTGAATGGAGTTGTGGACCTAGAGTTAGAGAGATCTGAGTTTAAATTTATCTCTGGATACTTAATAGCTATTGTAACCATGGGCAAGATACTTCATTTCTGTCTGTTGTCAGTTTCCTCAGCTGTAAAATGGAAATAATAATAACCCCTTACCTCCAAGAACAGTGATGAAGGTCAAATGAGATATTATTTGTAAACTGTTTGTACATAATGGGGACTTAATAAATTGTGTCTTAATAAATATGTATTAATAAATGTTTCCTTTCCCTTTGTGATTTCTGTTCTTCAGTTTATCACATATTGAACTATTATATTCAGTAGTTTCTGGTTCTTTAATGTAGTCCTGATATTTTTTAACATTTTATTTAAAACATCAAATCATTTTGATAATTTTTATTTTATAATGTAATTTAAAATTAGTAATGCTTTCCATTATTTTTTCTTAGGATTCTTGACCTTTAGTTCCTCCAAATGAATTTTAGCATTATTTTATCTAATTCTATACAGTACCCTCTTGACAGTTTGATTGATACAGCACTAAATCTGTAGGTTAATTTACATAGTATCACCTTTTTTATTATATCCTTATGGCCCAACCATGAATAATGACTGTCTCGCCAATGATTTATCTGTTACTTTGCAAAGGTTGTTTTGTAATTTTGTTTTGAGAATTACTTGACTGATTTGTAAGTAGCATGTCTGTTGTTTACATGTGCTTTTGAAGATGCTTAATGGCGTATGAGAACTATTTTTTAAGTGGTTTAAATATTCTTCCCACCAGCTTCTTTATTGTATTAATTTGTACTATCCATAAAGAAAGAACTTGATATATGAACATAAACCTCCTTCTCTAAATGAGCACAAAATCAGAATTAGTAGACTATGAATTTTAGACTGTACTTGTGATTTCATGAATATTGGATGGTCCTGGTGAGCACAGTCCCTCTACCAAAGCAGATAAGCCACTTGTAACTTATAGTCTTATAAGGGTTGCTTAAAGGATCAAAATCTTAAGTTCTTTGATCAGGGACATTCAGTATCACACATAAGACTTTAACTCATGTGTTCCTGATCATGAAGCCTACTTTCTATCTACTTTGCTGGGTTGCCTCTTATTCTAACCTTCTTGTCCAAATGAGCAGAAATTCCACATTAGAATAATGTGACTAAATGATATTAATTAATGAAGTTTTACAATATTTAAAATTTGGAGATTAAGGACATATATTTTAAAATCAATTCAATAGACATGTATAGAGCATCTTATAAAGTAAGTTATTAAGTGTATAGAGACAAAAAAAATGAAAGTCTTCTAAGAAGTTTATAATTTAGAGGGAGAACACAATCTTTACACAGAAAGTAAATGTAATACAAAGCAATTTCAAGATGAAGAGAGTACTAATGGGAGAATGAATCTTGATATTAATGAAGTACCTAGTGTGTGCTGCATATTATGCTTGGGTACTGGGATATTATAAAAGGAATGAAATCTCCAAACCTTTAAATAGGTATATACAAAACAGATGGTTGGTGCTTTGGGAGGATCAGAACAGGCATATTTATGTAGAAGGTGGTACTTGAATTGAGCCTTAAAGGAGAATAGAAATTGTAAGAGACAGGACTGGAAAGGGTGATACATTCCAAACCTGAGAGACACAGCCAGTACAGAGCGGCAAAGACATCATTGTTTTTTAAGTATAAGGAACAATAAGAAGACCAGTTTGGCTAGAACAAAAAAATGTGTTTTGAGGGGAATGATATGTAATAAAGCCTAAAACGTAGTTTGGAGCCAAATTGTGAAGTACTTTAGATGCCAAACAGGAGTTTTTAATTGATCTTAGAGGTAAATAAGGAGTCACTGGAATTTATTGAGTAGAGAAGTGATGTGGTTAGATGTGGACTTTTGGAAAATCACTGGCAGCTGTGTCTAGAATGAATTGGAATAGAAAGAGCCAGTGAGGTCACCTAGAAAAACAACCAAGGGAATTGACCCCAAAATTCTGAGATTTGCCTCCTTCAATAGGAGGTATCAAGCTCAACCTTAAAAGGAAGCTAGGTATTTTAGCAGTTCTGAGAGGCTAGCATGAGAAAAGAATGCATTCTAGAAATGGGGGCCAGCTGATACAAAGACATGGATTAGGGTATACTTCCTTTTTGGGTTAACTCCATCTCTGCACCTCACCTTATATTCCTTTGAGAAGCATTCCCTTTGGAGTTGTATTACCATGGTTCTCCCTCTTTGGGGGCTCACCTTCTCTCCTCTCATTCTCCACAGCAGTATAGGCTCTTTCAAGACTGAACTGTATCAGCTCCTTGCAGAACTATACCAAAATATATGATTGTCTGTATTTTTGCCACCACTCGCCCCACACACCCTGTTGAATTTGCCTCGGGCAAGAATTCTCACATTATGTATGGCTCTGCATGAAAGGAAGTAATATGAGATTTCTGGAAATTTGAGTGGCAGCCAGATTGTGGAAGGCTTAAAATGAAAGGCTACTTCTTTTTTTTTTTTTTTTTTTTATCCTATAGCCAATAGAGAACCACTGAATTGGTGAATAATATATCAATCTAACCTGCAACTGGTTAACTGCTTAAAGACAAACTGAAACTTTAAAAAAATTGTTTAACATTCTCTTCTGTAATAGTATAGAAATAAAAAAAGGGGAATTTCAGCCTCAATATTTGCATTTATTTCTGAATGAAACAAGTTTGTTCATGTATTAACTGGTTAGTTCCTTTTAAAGAAATAGAATGACAGTGGAGAGCTGTTTTGTTTTCAAATTTTTTGTTATCTTATTTTATATCATCTCTATTTCTAAATATATCCTCTCTAATGTAGTGATCTTATCCCTTGTAACAAAGATTTTTAAAAGTAAAAAAAAAATAGTCATTAGCCAAATAAATCAATACATCAGTCATATGTGGCAATATATCTCAATATTCTACACCCACTG
Organism: Myrmecobius fasciatus; assembly: GCA_023553655.1. Classification (NCBI taxonomy): domain Eukaryota; kingdom Metazoa; phylum Chordata; class Mammalia; order Dasyuromorphia; family Myrmecobiidae; genus Myrmecobius; species Myrmecobius fasciatus. The sequence goes on from JAJPUD010000948.1 coordinate 344,367, forward strand.
TCTCCCACCTCTACAAAGAGGGGAGGAAGATGAGAACTAGTTTTTCTAAAAGTATCTCAGTTGTTAATGGCAAACCATTACATTCCTTTTATTCTTTTTTCTTTGTCTCATCTTATTCTAAATTGAGAGAACCAAACCTGTTTTTTCCAGCAGTATATTGTATGCCATTTTTCATACTTGCTTTTGAGTTGTCTCTGACATATGAAGAACTTGAAGCTTTTAAAATTCTAAAAAAAAGATACTTTGCATCAGTAATTCTGCTAGGTATGAACTTCATAGCAAATAATGCCCTTGCATTGCTTCTACCATTCTCCTTATGTCCCCTTTCTCCCTTTAGCTTCCTTTTGTGTATTCATTCCCGTTGTGTATTATAAGTTTCTTGAGGGCTGGTACTGTCTTTTCTTTATTTGTATCTCCTATGCTTAGTACAGTGCCTAGCATGTGGTAGGTATTTAATAAATGTTTATTGAATTATTGAATTATTTAGTGGCATTGTGTGATAGCAGTGGTGCTAGAGTGAGGAGTCCTTGTTTACTAGCTGTGTGTGACCTTGCCCAACTTTGAACAGTTTTCTCATCAACAAAATGGGGAAAATGATACTTGTCTAAATGTTACTGAATTATTGAATTATTTAGTGGACATTGTGTGATAGTACTGGTACTAGAGTGAGGGGGTCATTATTTACTAGTTGTGTGTGATCTTGCCCAACTTTGAGCTTCAGTTTTCTCATCAATAAAATGGAGAAAATAATACTTGTCTAAATGTTACTGAATTATTAAATTATTTAGTGGACATTGTGTGATAGCACTGGTACTAGAGTGAGGGGGTCGTTATTTACTAGTTGTGTGTGATCTTGCCCAACTTTGTTTTCTCATTAACAAAATGGGAAAAATAATTCTTGCCCAAATCTACCTCAGAATTGATGTTATAGAAACAAAGCGCTACAGAAAGGTAGGTTTTTTTTTTATTATGAGGAATCACCAAAATAAAAAATAAAAGGACATCTGAAAGTGAAAATTAGTGGAATTTTTTTTTGTTATTTTTATTTTGGTTTGATATAATGTAACTCAAATATTTCTGTTTTCTTTCTAGCCCACAAGACGATCTGCAAGATTGTCAGCTGTAAGTATTTTATAAGGCCCCTTGGGGTAGTCCCTGTGGGCACATGGTCCCCCATTCCAGAGCAAGTCAGTGACGTTGCTGTTGAAAGGAATGGTAAGGTGATGTTTCCCTTGCTCCCTTTTCTCTGTTTTAAAATAACTGGTGTCACAACTATTCAGTCACATTTCACCGGTGCTGCCAATTAATCAGTAAACATTTTTATTAAGCCAAGTACGTGCCAGACACTGCACTGAGGATACAAAAAGAGGCAAAATCCCTGCCCTCAAGGAGCTTAAAATTTAATGGAGCAATCTAAAGCAGCTTCATTGTATCAGAGGCACCAATGAAATGTGACAGCATGGAGTTATACAAAGTAATTAAATCACCAAGGCAAAAAATATATATTAGATACTTTCTTGGCATCTGGGTCCTATTTAATGATGTGATATTGACAGGAAGTCTGGCTCTCCCTCATAAAGATGCGGAAAGATTGCTAATTGTCAGTGTCAGTATTGGGAGGAATTCTAGGAGTGGTCCAGCTTACCCAGCTGGAAAGACCATTGGTGTTGGGGCTTGGTAACAAGTAGACCTCCCACAGCCCCACCTAGGTATACTTCCTAACTTGCACCAGCCTGGAGAGGAGGATTTGCTGGCTCATTCTCTGCTAACTTCACTTCAGTTTCAGTATCATTCCTACCACTATTGACCTCAGGCGGAGGTTGGAGGGGCCAGATCTAAAATGGAGTTTGGACAGGGTAATTAGAGTGGTAGAAATGATAGGGACTAAGGGTGGGAAGGGCCTGAACGCTAGTATTGCTCTGCCTAACTAACTGTGTGATCTTGGGCAGGTCTGTTTAATTGTGGACTTAGGAGCCCCTCTGAGCAGCCCATCAGTTTACTTTTATCTTTATAGTGAGAATGGTAGGAAATATGGGGTTCTTAGCCTGAGAGGGTAAGGAAGGGTCTGAGAAGGTAAGGAAGGGTCTGTGAATTTAAAAATAATATTTTGATGACTGTTATTTCAATAAGTTTTTATTTTAAGCATTTAGCAGCATTATGAGGTCTGTGTTTTACCAGATTGGTAAATGTATCTCTTAACACAAAGAAGTTAAGAACCCCTGGGTCAGGTGATTTTTAAGGCTATTTGTAGCTCTTTTGTACTATATGAAGTATAGTCTGGGAAGACCCTTGAAATAGTATAGAGCAGGGTTTCTTAAACATTTCCTATTCACAACCCCTTTTCACCTTCATATAAAATATACCTATTTTAAGTATATAAAATGTATATAAAAACATAAAATAGGTATACAAATCAAAAATAGATACACAGATAGGTATACAAATTAAAAAAAAGTCATAATTTCACAATCCCCACTTTCAGTTTTGAGATCCTATCAGGGTTTGTGAGCCAGTTTAAGAAGCAGAGTTATAGAGAAGAAATAAATAGGAGCTTCTGTAAACAGCAAAGGGTAAATGGAAAACTACACAGTGCTGAGTCCTATGCTGATTTTGACCCTATCAGGCTTTCACACTGAGGGCACCTTCCTATTTCTGCTCTAACTCCAGCCAGGCCTGTAATATGTAGTGGACCCCAAATCAGAAAATGGTATTAGGACCAAATTGAAAATGCCATTAGGGTGTGAATTAGAGAATCTTCTGTGTGTCTCAGATTAATCAGCTACTCTTAAAAGGAGTAAGATATAACAAGGCATAATGCATAGAGTTCTGGCCTTAGAGGTTAAAAACTCCAATTGGAGTCCTGTCTCTGACACATTCTAGTTGTGTCATCTTAATCTCTTTTCAATAGAGACAAACTATAATTTGTTTATCTGTAATGTAGGGAACAGTTTTCACACCAGAAGAAAAAAAAAATCACAGACCTGAAACCATACCACTACTACTCCCAAAAAAGGGAAGAAAACAAGTCTTAACAGAACCATTAGAGAGAGCACAATGAAGGATAGGGAAAAAGGAGAGGGTTAAAAGTGAAATAAGGAGAAGGGCAGGTTTTCTGTAACAGTTGTTACACTGCATTGCATTATTCCTGACCTCATGGTGGGTGAGGGAGGAAGCCCTGTGCATAATTTCCCCCTTTTTCTCACACTTTTAGGAAAGGCTCAAAAAGTGAAGTTTATGCTATCTTCAGATTTAAACAACAGATAACATAGCAAATTATTTTATTCAGTAGCTCCATAGCTAGTTTTATCTGTAGATTTTTATGTCTTATTTTAAGTGAATAACTAATGAGGCTTTGAAGTGACTAGGAAGCACACACATACACATTCAAACACTCACATATGCATGAGTTTAGAGGCACATGTTCCTTCCTTTCTCTGAGTTATAATAATCCATGCCATACTTGGGCAGAACTTTATCTTTGGAGTCACTAGGATCAACTGTGAGGACAGAAATCACCCTTGCTTATTCCCATTGAATAATTGACCCTTGAAAACTGAGTTTTAGTCTGATTTCATTTACAGAAAATAAAAGGAGAACAGATGAGTTCACTGTGTCTGGAGTCCACAGTTTAAAGTACAAAACGTCTAGACTTGGGAACCCCATCCCATTCTTATTTAGTGTTTTGTCTTTGGGTCCAGGTATGTGGAATCTAAAATTTATAACTGCAAAGGGACCTTAGAAATCTTGAGCCCAGATCTTCCTGGCTCCCTTTTTTGCAACAACTCATTCTGCCTCTTCGGCCTTGAGCTTTAACATTTACTGGTTCTTCAAGACCCATTCTTCAGTTGGTAGAACATTTTAGAAATCTGAGCTCTTCTAAACTTCAATTGTGTATAGTTTCATGGTATTCTTTGGACAATGGAGCCAGGTGGGTATCTGAAATCCATGTTGCCTGGAAATGCTGGGAGACAGGTTTAAATATTTTTTTATATAAAGCATCATATAATATTATATATTTGTATACATTACATATTACATATTTTTATTATACAGATGAAGAAGCTGATGGACCCAGAAAGGCTCTGAGGTCCATAGATAACCTGCTTGAGATTACACAGCTAGTTAGCCAGAGCAGTATTAGAATCCAGGATGCTTTCAACTACCCTACCTAACCCTATTTGAGGTTTAGCCCTTTCCACCTCTGCCTGAGACCGGTTCTGGGGTGTAGTGGCAGGATTAATTTTCCATACCATATTCTTTCAAAGCTAACCTTTTTATTATTGCAGAGAATTAGGGGTTGAAAATCTAATATTTCCTTTCATAATGTCCTCAATATTTCTGTTTTGTCTCTAAGTCACAAGGGCATCTGGGGAAGCTGGGGCTCTGCCTGCCAATGGCAGTGTCTCCTTGGAAGAAGGCAGGGCAGCAAAAATAGCAAGTATTTATTCATGGAAACCTTTAAAGGATTAGAAGAAAAAGGAAAACAAAGAAAACTTGTGTTGTTTCTCCTCTTCAGTGAGCTTTTTCTTGACTATCTTGATTTTGGAGTAGGAAATTAATTAATGAGAGATGACATTCCTATATATAGTGTCATGTTAGTACATTGTTGTGGTACAATGCTAGCTGGCTTCTCTTCTGTACCTTATAGTCTTAAGTTGTCTGGGACACTGAGAAAAGGTAAGTGACTTGTATAAGGTGTCTGAGGCAAGACTTGAACCCCTAGGTGTCCTGGACTCCAAGGCTAGCTGCTAACAATAACAAAAACATTTATATAACATTTTAAAGTTTGCTATACATCATCTCTCTTGATTTTCACAGCAACCGTAAGAGGTAGATCCTATTAATTCCTATTTTACAGATGAGGAAACTGAGGTAGATAAAGGTTAATTTGCCCAGGATAATACAACCAGTGTCTCACTGATTTGATCTCACTGATTCCAAGTCCAGTGCTCTGTCATAATGCTCACCTACCTATTTATTTGCTATGCCCAGCTGCTTCTCATGTTAGTGTGACAATATAATATAATATTAGTGCAATAATATAATATAAAGAGCTGCACCATCATCAGGTGGAGCTTCTTATCTGCCCCCAGATAGTGATAAGAGTTAGATAGATGTGAGATTCCACCTAACTTGAAGTGATATTTCAGGTGACCTCAATTGCAGTCATTGTAGATCGACTTCTTGTATGATGCTATTTAGAAATAAATTTCAGCAGCAGCTTTCTTTCTTACTGGTTGAGCTTTGCTTAGAATTGCATTATTGTTTCAGGGATCATGGATAAGTTTAATCTGACCATTGTCAGAAAACAGGCCTTTAATTGGGCATTTCATATCATTTTAAGTATTTGTGACATCACACTTACTGATGTGCTGTGCTAAAAAGAAATTAGAAACCCCACAAAAACCCTAAAATAGAGATAACAAGATTAGATATATACCTAAAGAATTATCCTGAAGAGTGCTAAAGTAGCTTTTTCATCTCATTTGAAATGCATTTAATTGGAGTAGAGTCCAAAATAACAGTAGTTCTCAAGGTCTTTCTAATACTCCCTCTGCTCAGAATAGGACAAACCACTTTAAAGATTTCTGCTGAGCCTGGTTTAGGCCAATCTGGTTAGAGGAGGCCTGTTTCATGTGAAACAGGTGTTTGGAATACTAAGACTTAAGAGCTATCACATTACAGACCTTAGGGGGTCAAAGAATATATCATTTACTTTCTGCATTCTTTTGTGCATTACAGTGGCAAAGGCATTCAGTGTTGGATTTTTTTTTAAGTATTTGCATGATTAAAAATGTCTTTGCAGAAACCTGCGCCACCAAAACCTGAACCAAAACCAAGAAAAACCACTAAGGTAAGAGATGATTTTTTTTTTCCTCTTCTTGGGTGGTAGTCATGGTGGTGGGGTATTTTTAAATAAATGCATAAATAATAATCCTCTCACTAACTCCATTTCCTGGGAAGGGTCAGGCTGACTGGATGTTAAATGAACTAGCTAGAACACTGTCATTGCTGATTAGAGATATCCTCAAAAAATTAATATGTGCAGTTTGTGGTCTACAAAAAGGACATTTTTCTTTTAAGTAAAGTGGAAACAGGAGGGCTGACTATGCTCTTGGGCATCCAGCTTTGCCAAGGCAGGTGCTCTGAGAGCCATTCTGGCAAAGGACCTAGTTTCAGTATGCTTCGTTTCAAACCTAGAGGAGTTGAATGGTCTCTGAGGATGCTGTTGGCAACAAGCTGGATGACCCAAGGGTCACATTGCCTTGCATGTAACTGATAGGAAATAGGTCCATCCAGGTGCGTGAGCCCCCACAAGCCTTTTTTGCTCTATTCCAATCCTAGCCTTCATTGTTGGCTCAGAGTTTGGCATTTTGCTCTGTGGTTGTTTGATTTTTTTTTTCCTCAGGCACGGTATAGTGGGGAAAACACTGATGTTTAGAGTCAAAACATCTCCCATCTGCATCCTGGCTCTGCTATTTATTGCCTGAATGACCTTGAGCCAATCCTTGAGCCTGAGTTCTCTGAAAAATGAGGGGGTTGGTACCAGATGATCTCTGAGGTCCCTCCCAGCTCTGAATCCTGTGATCTTGTGAATTGTCTCTGTCCCGTAGTTCCAGGTGAATTTTTGAAGCAGCAAAAATTCATTCCTGGTGTTTGATCTTAAAAATAGCATCTTTTCACCTGAGTTCTTAAATTCAGTCCCTTGCTGCCTGCCTCACATTTCACCCTGTGCACTGCTTAATTGAAATTAATGGCTATACCAGCTGTGGTGACCCTTCTCTCTTAACTGCTCTCCAAGCCACCTTTCCAGATTTTGTTTTCTATCAAATCCCTAGGCCCACAGCAAGACAATTGGCACAGTTCTTTGTCTTGACCCCTTTGTCAGACATCTGATATTCTTCTTGCTAAGTAGCATTTACTCCTAACATTAATGGGATACATTCTCCATCAAGAAGAGCAAGTAAATGAGTGAAATCATTGTCTTTCAAGGAAAAAAAAAAAACAGGAAAAGTATTCCTGATAAGCCAAGCTCTGGTGGATTTTCTAAGTGGGTGATTTATTGGGATAAAGGCATTGTAGGACTGTGGATAGAATGCTAAGCCTCGACTTACTAAGATCTGTGTTCAAGCGTTGTTTGGATAGATCACTTGGGCCTCAGGTAACTCCCAAGGAGTTAGCAATTAAATTATATTTAGCAATCACTATCTAACAACCTACTAGCACAATGAATATGAAACAAACCATTTTCTAGCCTCCAAGAATTTACATTTTTTTAGGGGAAAGGGGAAAGAAAAAAAGTGTTTTTTTTTAACTTATGGGTAGAAAGAAAATATAAAACAAACTATTTTCTATTCCCCAAGAATTTATATTTTCTTGGGGGAAAGGGGAACAAAAATATATTTTTACTTATGGGTAGAAAAAAAAAAGTATTGGGGGCAGCTAGATGGTACAGTGGATAGAGTACCAGCCCTGAAGTCAGGAAGACCTGAGTTCAAATCTGGCCTCAGACATTTAATGCTTTCTAGCTGTTGACCCTGGGCAAGTCACTTAACCCCAGTTGCCTCTGTTAAAAAAAAATTTTTTTTAAGTATTGGTTAAAGAAAAGATAGGGAAAAAATAAATACAAAACAAACCATTTTCTATCTTCCAAGAATTTACATTTTCTTGAGGGAAAGGGGAAGAATTATTTATATATATATATGCATTGCTTATGGGTAGGAAAGAAGTAAATACAAAACAAACTGTTGTCTATCCTCTAAGAATTTACATTTTCTTGGTGGAAAGGGGAAGGGAAAAAAAAGTATTTTTAAAAAGTAAATACAACATAATATAAGGGGAGGCAGCACTAACAAGAGGGGAATAAGGAAAAACTTCAAGAAGAGAAGGGAAGTAAGAGATTAGAGTGAGGGCATTCCAGGTATGAGGAATAAACCAAATTAAATATGGATTAGTATATGTGCCGGTGGAGTGAGTTCTCCATACCAGGAGAGAAAATCATAGTTCCTTATGGAGCCAGGCAAACTCTTACTGTTTTTTAATCTACTGAAAGGCTTTCATTGGATATCAATAAGCAATAATCATGGCAGCCACATCATGAAAGCTTTCGAAGTTACAGACTAATTGTAACAACCCATCATTTCTCATGATTCTCTATCTCCCTGTGTTCTACTCCTGTTAGAAGGAACCTGGGACAAAGGCTAACAAAGGCGCTAAAGGGAAGAAGGATGAGAAGCAGGAATCTGGAAAGGAAGGTACTACACCGTCTGAAAATGGTGAAACTAAAGTCGAAGAGGTACTTTCTGTCAACGCCTCCCGCTGATTGACTCAGTGCATTTTCAAATTGATTCGGGAATCCGAGCCATTGATAGCATGTTCATAATGTTTCTCTTTATTGCCCATGATGTTATTGCAGATTCGCATCTATCGCTCAACTGTTAGTGTTTCAACATCCCGAGGTGCCCCACCCAGCACACTGTCAGTAAAGGGGCAGATTGAAACAGTGAAAGTTAAGGGTACGGTAGAGAATGTCTGCCTGTGTGCAGTGGCTAGAATCAGATAGTAGTGTGCTGCTTTTCATTATGAACAATGGAAGCTCGCAGGTAAGGAAGGCTTCTGTGGCTTTCTGAAAAGCAGAGACCGATAAACAAACAGAAGTGTGTTTGCGGGTATGTATGCCTGTCTTGTCTGTGGAGCACCTACAATGGACTTAGGCTTTGCAGTGGAGCTGCTTCAGGAGGGATGCTTTAAAAAAAAAAAAAAAAAAAAAAAAAAAGCCAGTGTTGTGTCAGTGGGGTGGCTATCTGTCCGGGGTCTGAGTCTGGTTAGTAACATTCTTCTTCTCTTTTTGTTTTTTGTTTTTCTTTCCTTTCCACAGGCACGGAAAACTGAATCTGTAGGTGACAAGGGAGAATGAATTATCACGAAAATTGGGGGTGGATTTTATGTACCTCTCGGGACAACTTTTAAAAGATATTTTTATCAAGTATTTTGTAAATGCTAATTTTTTAGGACTACAATAGGCAGCATATTAAAAAAAATGTATATCAATGAATATTTTCCCTTCTCATAACAATGCTTTTTGGAAGCCCCCCATCACTTCCCCTGACCCCCAAAGTAATAAGAACATCAGTTGAATATTGGAAGCCGTGTGTAAAATTGGATCAGCATTCCACGCACTTGCTTTGAAAATTAGTCCTGTGCAGACGGTGGTGTTTTTACTGTGCATATTTGAATTTTTCATGCAGTTTTTCTAGAGCAATAATCAGTGGTGCTTTTGTACTTAGGTTTTATGTGATTTTAATGAAACATGGATACTTGTGGCCACCTGCTGACTATTTTTGGTTCTTTTAATGGTTTAAAATAAAAGGTTTTCTTGCCTGCAAAATTTCAGCTTTTTAGTGTGCTGTCTCTAAATTTAGAGAGTGTCTTGTTTCTATTTTAATAATTGCAGAAGATATTAGATGTTCTAGGAACTTCTGTGATTTCTGCACTGACATTGCCTTTAAATAAGTAAAGTAGTTTCATTTGTCAATTTATTACGTTTCTAAAAATTACAGCTTTTATGCTGAAAATAACTTCCAGGTATAAATACAAAAGAATAACAAAACATATACATACATATACATTAGAAAAGGTAAAAGGGGGCAGCCAGATGGCACAGTGGATAGACCACCAGCCCTGAAGTCAGGACCTGAGTTCAAATTTGGCCTCAGACACTTAACACTTCCTAGCTGTGTGACCCTGGGCAAGTCACTTAACCCCAGCTTCCTCAGGGGAAGAAAAAAGTAATAGCCAACTTAGATACAGATCAGTAAAGCACTTCTGTTTTGTGACCTAGAACAGATTAGGAAGTCTCTTAGGCCAGATGAGCAAGGGATCATTCATGAAGCTCCTCTGGAAAATTGTCACAGATGTATATGGCCATAAAATCTGGAGACTGTTGAGTCTAGCCAGCACCATGAAGCATCATTACTGGGAGTCTGTATAAAGAATAGAGAGATTTTCTTTTTGTTTTTAAGGTAGCCAGGACTTAAGCCAAAATATATAACTTTATCTTGCAATTATATAAATTAATAATAGAAAACAAAATCATTTTAGTTTTCTGTCAAATTATACCACATCAGTCTAAGAAAAAAATCCCATTTTTTTCAGACATCTTTTTTTGTGACTAGTCATAATTATTCATAATAATAATAACTCACATTAACAATAAACATGAGGTACATGCTACATGTATTATGACTAATTTTAGTTGAGGAAGTTGAGCCTGGTAGCAATTAAGTGATTTGTTCAAAGTCATATAATTAGTAACACAGATCCTCTAACTCCAGAGTTAACCTAACATGCAAACCCTGAATGAGAAGGGATGTCTTTTAGATCAGGATTTATTAAACTTTTCCCACTCACGACCCCTTTTCGCCCAAGAAATTGTAAATTACCCTGGGTATATAAATAGGTATACAAATAAAACGTTTATTTATAATCATAATTTAACAACCCCCACATTCAGTTCTGTGACCCTATATGGAGTCACGACCTAGTTTAAGCAGCTTTGTCTTACAGGCCTGTTTTTTTTTCTTTCTTTCTTTTTTCTTTTTTGATTGATCTGAAAGGATAAAGGGCTCCTTCCAAAGTCTGGATGTTTGGGGGAGGTAGAGAGAGTTTAGGACCTAAACATTTTCCTCTGGCCCAGGGCCACTATTGGCTGCTAGGTCTCAGATAATGAATTATTTAAAGGATCTCATTTCACCCACAGCACAATTCATTGGCCCTCCAAGACATTGTAGACATTCTTGGTAAGTTACTGTGTCCAAAAAAATTTATTGTTACAAGGATGAACTGAATTTTCTCACTGAAGTCTAGGATAAGAATTTAAAGTGCTATTAACACATACACACATACATGCACACCCTTGTCCCCTTTGTCTCTCAAATAATGAATATCATCAATTCAACAATGTTAGATCTAACCATAGCTGCTTTTCCTGTGTGGTTCTTGTGGAGGGTCTTCCATAGCAGGTCCACTCAACACGCTGAATGTCCTTTTCCTTGTTCTGACATCATGAGTACCAATAAAGTATTTTGGTTGTCCATTGATCATCCCATTAGGAACATGTGTTCCTCAAACGCATGGCACAGATTTCTGTGTCTGACCACCCAGAATTCAAAGCAGCTTCCTCATCTCAGCATTTCTTTGACCATTATTGTTAATTATGATCATTGATAATATTGTTTTATTTAGCTTATCAAGCATGCAACATTCAAAAGGGCTGTGTATAATATCATAGATATTTTTATCTCATTTGATCCTCACAACTTTGTCAAGTAGATTCTATCATTTGCATTTTACAGGTCAGAAAATTACAGGGTAGAAAAGCAATACACTAAGTGTTGCCTGAGATTTGACTTGAACCCAGGCTTTCTCCACCACTCTATCCATTTTACCATGCTCATTCCTCACAGACTTTAAAAAACAACAACAACAAAAGCCCAGATTTCTTTCTAAGTGGTAAAAGTGCATAAACTGGACTTGGAAGACAGCAATGATCTGAGTTCAAGTATGGTCTCAAACTCTTACTAAATGTATGGCACTGGGCAAATAACTTAATCTCTATTTACCTCAATTTCCTCAATTGTAAAATAGAGATAATAATAGCATCTACCTTCCAGATTGTTTTGAGGCTCAAGGAGAAGCCTCATTGCAAACTTTAAAGCTTAAAAACTATATAAATACTAGCTATTTTGATACATTCAGATGAAGATTGCCAAAGAGACGCCATACCAAATTTTCTACCCAAAATAGCTTGTTATCCCCAAGTGAGGTTCTTAGAAACTTAAAGGTACTGGAATCAGAGCTATATTAGGGATAGCTATTCTCAGTCACTGGAAAACAGAATTCCCAGTGTAGGGAGCCAGCTAAAGCTGAAAGAAGGTAAGTGGAAAGCTTTTTTGTTATGTCTCAGTTCTATTTATCTGCTGGTTACCAAACAATTTAATATTAAAAAATCCTTGAACTGGGAAACTCTCCTTTCTCCCCAACCATCAGGGGGTGCTATGTTAGTGTTCATTAGTGTCTGATTTTTCCAAGGTACTACAATGTTGTGTTATCTTTAAGGTCACTGAAACCTTCATAAACTGAAATATTTTCTAATGTTTTAATAATAACAATAATAACTATCTCTAGCCCTTTAAGACTTGCAAAGAGCTATGTAGAAATTATCTGATCTGATCTTACAACAACCAATAATTATTGAAGATAGGATTTCAATAAGTGACCCTCTACTTATTTTCTTTGAATATCAAGAAGCAAATGGCTATTAGTGAAAATGCATAAGCCTATCCTCATTTTCCTTTTCTTCTTTAGTCTCTGATTTTTGAAGAGATTGTTTATAGATAAAAGTTGATTATATTTCACAGAACTCAAATCTAAGGGATACCAAAAAGGAAAAAGATGTAACAATGAAAACACAACAGAACCATATGTTTTATTTGTTTTAGAAAATTGTATGCATTTGGCTGGGTTAGAAAACCATCAGAGATTAATTGTCATCAATATCAATCACATGAGATAAAAGTAATGCCCTTATCTATGTTTTTGTATATATAAATATTTAAGTATATTATTTATGGACATCACTATAATGATGGATTCTAGACCAATGAGAAGTCAATATAACATACATATATCTATATCTATATATATCTATATATGTACACATGTACTTATATAGAAATATATGTATACATAGATATAATAATATATACTATTCAAATATATAAAAAAGGAAGGAAAATCCATTTTAAAAGAAAATTTTCTAGTTTACCCCTATCTCAACACCATGGTTTGAAGCAGGTTGGGTATTCTATAAATGCAATTAGGAATCTATTCATAAAGGCTCATCCTTGAAAATCTCCTGTATGCAGCATTCTGGATTATTGCTTTGTGTCAGAAGAGCATACTATGAATAATCTCTATTTTGCTCTCTGTATTTGTGACTATAAAAATTATAACGTCTCAATTTCCTCATCTGTAAAATGAGAATAATAGCATCAACTTCCCAGAGTTTTTCCCCAGAGGCAATTTGGCAGAAGCCTCGAATGGGAAGACTTGTGCTTAGCATAATGGCTGGCACATAGTAGGTGAAATATGCTTGTAAACTGACTTCAAAGCTCTCTTCAGACACTATCTTCAATCTGGACAAGCCATTTAACTTTTATGAGCCTTACACTATTAACTCAGATTTTCATCCTAAATAATAGAAAGCTTGATATCCATATTGATAGTGGGAGTTCCATATTCTGAAGAAATCATAGATCTTGTAAATATTTTTATACTAACTTCCATTGCAGTAATTAGGTAAAATTAAGGAATTTGAAGATGCAAGCAAATGTGTCAGTAAAAAAGATTTTAATGGAATAGTAAAAAAAAAAAAA
>JAJPUD010000948.1:365163-528646 GCA_023553655.1 Myrmecobius fasciatus
GGGGGAGGGAAGGGGAGAGAGAAAGAGAGGGAGAAAAGGAGGGAAGGAAGGAGGGAGACAGAGAAAGAGAGAGACAGAGGAGGAGGAGGGTGAACTAATTTGAATAATAAGAAATGCATTTTTGGCCCTGATCAATGTGGGAATATGTTTTTGCTTGATTTTGCTTGCTTATATGGTACAGGAATTTTATATTCTTTCTTTCCTTCATCCTCTTCTCCCCACCTTCACTTCCCCTACCCCAGTGAGTGAGAGGAAATAGGAGAGGAAAAAAATGCTTGGTAAGCGAAAAAAAATGCTTTTTAAAGACTGCCTTGTTATAGTGAAGGTCCAGTTGAAATTGATACCATGAATTGTAATGTACCCAGCCATTATGGTTTTGAGATATTCTCAAGTATCTCCTGAATAAGAGTGGAAGAGGTGGACATTAATCATAATTCAAAGTTGAGGTGTGAGATGAATAGAACAAGGAGGTAAAAGATTGAAGGACAGAGAACAGTATACAGTTGAAATGGCTAAGTATTGTATTTATATGCCAATAAAATGGAAAAGTTAAATGAAATGGATGAATATTTATAAAACTATAAAATACCCAGCTGAACCAAATAAGAAATATATTATTAAAATAACCCACTATCTGGGAAAAATTAAATAAGACTTAAATAAATATTCAATGAAACAAAATTCCATTTTTCTTTTCTGAGTATTCCCCTATTAAATGGCTATGAAACTTGGAACACTAAAGTGTATTAAGAATTAAAATTAAAGATCATCTAAAAGAAGAAGATGCATTTGGTGGAAATGAGCAGTACATTACAAATACATTATTAATACATAGCAGATAAGAAATTCTAGAAAAGTAGGTAAAAATATTTTTAAATGTATGATCTGAAATATTGCTGTGCTGTAAGAAATGAATTGGTTGATTTTAGAAAATTTGGAAAGATTTGTGTGAGATAATGAAATGTGAAATAAGAAGAACTTAAAGAAAGTTACATACAATAACAGTAATATTGTTCAAAGAATAATCATGAATGACAAAGATATTCTTAATATTATAAATCCTCAAATCAACTACAAAGGACCCATGAAAAAATGTCAATCATCTTCAGAAAAGAACTGATGAATAGAAGTATGCATAATGTTGTTTTATATATATTTATAAATCTGTATGAAATGGTGGTCTTCTCTAGTACAGGATGGGGAGGAAGGGAAGGAAATAGTTTGAAACAAAAAAAGTAACAAAAAATTAAATTTAAAAATATACAATAAAAAAAAGGTACTAGTCATATCATGAGACTGAGGAATACATAATGAATGGATGGTTTATATTCTTCATTGGCATCCCTGCAATCAGAGTGTTAGGAACTTCAATGAAGCTCTCCAGTATATTAAGTAAACCCTATGAGATGTACTTATGGGATAGACAGACATGAATAGCTATTCAACTAAGACTTTGTGGAAATATCTCATTAAGGTTATCACTGATTCCCCAGAATATGGAATACATTAAATGACTTTGTAATCCTCAAAAAACTCCAATATGTTTTTGGAGATAATGATATAATATTCCCATCTTGACTACAATCATTTTCTAATTATTCTGTATCACTGTAAATCAACTGGTCTTTAATGATATGATTTCGTAATGTCACAAAACATGATGTGAGGAATGGAAAAATCAGTACATGAAAATAGAAAACAAAGTTTTTGATTGACATGATCATTTAGGTGCCTCAGATTATGAAGAATATTAGTATATTATTATAATTATGTGTATATTTATGTTGTATATAAAAATAATATAATTAAGATCACTTTTGTTATTCTTACAGATGGATACGAGATAACTTTCATGAGGTAACTTTGGAGGAAAAGGAAAGGAGGAAGGCAATAAATATTTAAATAGCAGTTACTATATGCCAGGCAGTGTAATAAGCACTTTACAAATAATATATTTAATTCTCATGACAATCCTGTAAAGTAGATGCTGCTATCATCCCCTCCATCCTGGAAGCAGAGTCCTACTTTAGCAAAGAGTTAAAAGCCAAGAAATAGACTGGAAAAAATGAGCAAACAACAGAAAAAAAATTCTGACTACAGAAAGTTACTATGGTGACAAGGAAGAACAAAACATAATCTCAAAAGACAACAGCAAAGTAAAAATTCCTACATCCAAAGAATTGTTCTAATACAATTGGAAGAGGTCAAAAAGGATTTTAAGGGACAGCTAGATGGCACAGTGGATAGAGCATTGGTCTTAAAGTCAGGAGGACATGACTTCAGATCTGATCTCAGACATTTAACTTACTGGCTGTGTGACTTTGGGCATGTCACTTAACCCTAATTGACTTGCAAAAAAAAAAAAGCAAACAAATCAAAAAGGATTTTAAAAATCAAGTAAAAAAGGTAGAACAAAAATTGGGAAGAGAAATGAGAATGATGTAAGAAAATCATGAAGCAAGAATTAAGAACTTGGTAAAGTAGGCACACACACACACAAAAAATGCAGAAAGTAACACTTTAAAAAAGCAGAATAAGACTGAATTGTAAAAGTACAAAAATTCAAAAAAGAAAAGAACTCCTTAAAAAATAGAATTTTCCAAATAGAAAAGGAAGTACAAAAGCTCACTGAAGAAAATAATTCCTTAACAAAATTAGAATTAAACAAGTGGAAGCTAATGACTTTGAAATATCAACAAACAATCAAACCAAATAATAACAATGAAATAATAGAAAATAATGTGAAATATCTCATGGGAAAAAGAACTGCCCTGGAAAAGAGATGCAGGAGAGTTAATTTAAAACTTATTAGATTAATTTTGATTATATTAAGTTAAAAAGTTTCTGTACAAATAAAACTAATGCAGACAAGATTAGGAGGGAAGCATCAAATTGGGAAATCATCTTTACATTTAAGGGTTCTGATAAAGGCCTCATTTCTAAAATATATAGAGAATTGTCTCATATAAATATATATATATATATGCACATATATATATATATATATATAAGAATTCAAGCCACCCTTCAATAGATAAGTGGTCAAGGGATATGAACAGACAATTTTCAGATGATGAAATTAAAAATATTTATAATCATATGATAAGGTGCTCCAAATCACTATTGATCAGAATGCAAATTAAGACAACTCTGAGGTACCACTACACACCTGTCAGATTGGCTAAAATGACAGGAAAAGATAAAGATGAATGTTGGAGGGGATGTGGGAAGACTGGGACACTGATGCATTGTTGGTGGAGCTGTGAACGGATCCAGCCATTCTGGAGAGCAATTTGGAGCTATGCTCAAAAAGTTATCAAACTATGCATACCCTTTGACCTAGCAGTGTTTCTATTGGGCTTATATCCCAAAGAAATCATAAGAGAAGGAAAGGGTCCCACATGTGCAAGAATGTTTGTGGCAGCTCTTTTTGTAGTGTCTAGAAACTGGAAACTGGATGGATGCCCATCAATTGGAGAGTGGCTGAATAAATTATGGTATATGAATGTTATGGAATATTATTGCTCTGTAAGAAACGGCCAGCAGGGCGATTTTAGAGAGGCCTGGAGAGACTTGCATGAACTGATGCTGAGTGAAACGAGCAGAACCAGGAGATCATTATACACAGCAACAACAATATTACATGATGATCAATTTTGATGGACATGGCTCTTTGCAACAAAGAATTGTCTCAAACCAGTTCCAATTGTTCACTGAAGAAAGCCATATACACCCAGAGAGAGGGATGTGAAATATGGACCACAACATAACATTTTCATTCTCTCTATTGAGGTTTGCTTGCATTGTGTTTCCTTTCTCTGATTTTCTTTTTTTTTTTTTCTTGTAGATAGGATTTTTCTTGCACAACTGGTCAAGTATTTCAACATTATTAACATGAGTGGACTTCCTGCCATCTAGGGGAGGGGAGGGGACTGGGGGTAAAATTTGTAATGGAAAGCTTTGTAAAGATCAATGCTGGGGAACTACCTATACATATGTTATACAATTAAAAAGCTTTAATAAAAAAAAAACTTATTAGATTTCCTTATAGCCATGATGAAAAAAGATTCCAGACATTATCTTTCAAGAAATTACCAGGGAAATATGCCCTGATATTCTAGAACCAGAGAGTAAAATAGGAATTGAAAGAATATATTGATCACCTCCTAAAAGTGATCCTAAAATATAAACTCCCAAATAAGTTCCAAAGCTCCCACATCCAGGAGAAAATATTGCAAGCAGACAGAAGAAAACAATTCAATTATAGAGCCGGTCAAGATAACACAAGATTTAGCAACTTCTACATTAAAGGATAAAAGGATTTGGAATATGATATTCTGGAGAGCAAAGAAATTGGGATTACAACCAAGAATCACCAACACAGTAAAACTGAGTATAATACTTTGGGGAAGGGGGGAATGCACATTCAATGAAACAGTACTTTCAATTATCCCTGATGAAAAGACCAGCATTAAAAAGAAATTTTGACTTCCTAATACAAGATTCTAGAGAAACATAAAAATATAAACAGGAAAAGGAAACAATAAAAGATTTAATAATGTTGAACAATTTCATGATGATATTTGTAACTCATAAGAACTTTCTTTTTATAAGGGTAGTTAGGAAGACTATATATATAGACAGAAGGCACATATATGATTGGATGATATCTAAGAAAATAAAATTACAGAGAGAGAAAGAGGAATACACTGGGGAAAAGGGAAAGGGAGAGGTGGAATAGGGTAAATAATCTTACAGAAAAGCAACAAGAAAAAACTATTATAGTGAAGAGGAAGATGGAGGCAATGGTGGTGAGTGTTGAAGTCTTACTCTTAGTGGAATTAACTCAAAAAGGAAAAAGCAAACAGACCAGTTGGGTGTATCACCCTATAGGAAAGTAGAAGGGAACATGTATAAGAGTAGGGAGTAATACTCATAGAAGGAAGAGTTGGGTGGGGAGGTAGTAGTCAGAAGCAAAATACTTTTGAGGAGGAATAGGGTGTAAAGAAAAAGAATAGAATAAATAAGAAATAGGATGGAGGGAAATAGCAATCATAGATGTGGAAAAAATTTGAAGCAAGGTTCTTTGATAAAGGCCTCATCTCTCAAATATATTAAGAAATGAGTCAAATTTATAAAAATAAGAGCTATTCCTCAGTTGACAAATAAGAAATATGAACAGTTCTCAGATAAAATAATTAGCTTCAGTTAAAGTAATAGCCATATAAAAAAATGACCTGAGTCACTATTGATTGGAGAAATGTAAATTAAAACAATACTGAGATACTACCTTGCACCTATTAGATTAACTAAAAGGACAGAAAAGAAGAATGCCAAATATTGAAAGGGATGTGGGAAAATTGAGACACTAATATACTATTAATGAAGTTGTGAACTAATTCAACCATTATATAAATCAATTTGGAATTATGCCCAAATATATATATATATATGTATGTATATATGTGTGTGTGTGTGTGTGTGTGTGTGTGTGTGTGTGTGTGTGTGTGTGTGTGTGTGAGATAGCTCTTTTCTGGTGGCAATGAATTGGAAATCGAGGGGATGCCCCTCAATTGGAGAATGGCTAAACAATTTGTGTTATTTGATTGTGATACTATCATGATATAAGAAATAATGGCTTAAATGTACTCAGAAAAAACTGGAAAGACTTATATGTACTGATGCAAAATGAAATGAGTAAAATCAGAAACAGCAATATTGTAAGGTGGTCAAATGTGAATGAATGACTGAGCTATTATCAGCAGTGCAATGATCCCAAGGCAACTCTGACGGACTTATGAAAAATTCTATCCATTCTCAGAGAAAGAACTAATGGAGTCTGAATACAGATTAAATCATGCTTTTTTTTAACTTTTTGTATTTTTCGAGTTTTTATTTTGATCTGATTTCTTTTATCACATGACCAATATGGAAATATGTTTTACATTTCTATGCATAAATTTTTACTTCTATCAAATTACCTGTCTTCTTAATGTGAGGGGTAGGAAGAGAAAGAATTTGGAACTCAATTTAAAAAATGAATGTTTAAAATTGTTTTTACATGTAATCGGTGAAAAGTAAAATACTAAATTAAAAAAGAGAGAGCAATGTGTTTTGGTCAGCTCATAAACTGATCATGTTATCCCTTGGAGTATTTTCATTACATAATTCCTTGGTTCCTTCTAACTTTGAAGTTTGTCTCAAGGGAATAAGTTGAATTGGGACTCTTTGTGACCAAAATCTTCGGCCAGAAAGGTTGGCATCTCAGGCTATTTCTCCTGCCAAAATTTGAGAGTCTGTCCCCAGTCCAAAAGCTGACAGGCTCTTCCTTGCATGCTGTTCTGAAAGAAATGAATGAAACTACACTTCAACAGATTTTTGCCTTTGTAGACCCTTAACTGGCCTAATTAGCATTGTGGATTCCCAACGTGAAAGCCAAAATGGGCAGCATTGCAAAAGAGCACTGCAGGTGGAAACCAATGTGGCACCAGAGATCAAGAAGTGAAAGTGTTTATTTAGCTGATGCAGTAAACTCCAGGAAAAGGACATTTTGAAAGTGAAAATTTAAAAATTGCAGAAAAACTGCTGGGAAGTACAAGGATATGCTTAGCTCCATAAAAAAAGTCAATTTGTGAACCTTTCGGCAGTTGAGATTTTTATTTGCACTGAGAAAAAATAATACAAGTCTAAGAGAAGCATAGTATTATATTCATTTATGCTTTGGAATTGCAAATAGAAAAGAATGTTAGGAGAGGACCAAGTCACCTGTTTCCCCCCATTTTCACTAGAGACAGAACAAGGAAAAATGATCTTTTTTTTTTTCCAGTGACAGAAAGAAAATGGACTGTGTACATGAACCACGATACACCAGAATAAAGATTTGAAAGGCTTTGAAAATAGTATAGGGTAGCCTTTGACTGGGATGTTTCAGTCAGATTTCAAGAGGATAATTTGGGAAGTTATTACAACTGTTTAAATGTTTGATTCTTCTAACAGTGGCTACACTATCCTAATTATTAGGGGAAAGAAGTCTATTGAATTCTGGCATTCCTACTTCCTACCTGTGTAACCTGAGGCAAGTTGCTTAAATAGCTCTGGGCCTCCATTTCTGCATCTGTAAAATGAGTGATCTCTAAAGTTGTTTGCAACTCTAAATCCAAGATCTTATTATCTTCTGGGTTGCATAGTTTTTGCAATCGAATTGGAGGATGAACTATAGGAGAAAGGATAGTCAGGTGGGGTGGCAATAAGAAGGGGAATGTTGTTCAGTCACGTCCAGCTCTTCCTGGCTCCATTTGGGGTTTTCTTGGCAAAGATACTGGAGTGATTTGCCATTTCCTTCTCCAGCTCATTTACAGATGAGCAAACAGGGTTAAGTGACTTGCCCAGGGTGAGACAGCTAGTAAGTGTCTGAAGCCAGATTTGAATCAGGAAGATGAGTCTTGCTTATTTCCAGGTCCAACACTCTGTCCACTCTGCCCTAAAGGCAGGGATAGAAATCTACAAAGAAATTTGGAAGAATTTTCTTCAGTTACTTCCATAGATGGACTCCTGAAGCCTAATGACCTGCTTTAAAACCTTAGGAAACGTGTATAAGGGAATAGCTAATGGTGAGGCTGTGTTCAGTACAGTTCAGCTTTTCTTGCCAAGTCAGATGGTGATCTAAACCTGACAGGTGTGTCCTATCAGCAGATTGTGGTCATCTTCAGAAGGAAAGGACCTTTTAGGAAAGGAGGAAAAAAAAGTGTGAATTATTAGCTGCAAATGAGATCCTTTTTTTGAGTACACAAATCACTTAGGAAACAGTGCGGAAATATGCTGCTATGAGATTCATATGCTGGCTAAAAGGCATTTTTTGTGGGTGAACAAGCATCCTTGTGGAAAGATAGTAATGTCTGTTTTCCAGGCTTCATTGCTACAATTAATTTAGGCTAGAGTAGAATTCTTTTAAATAAAAAAAAAAATGTAAATTTCCAACTTGTATTTTTTGTTATTATTTTAGCCTTACTTTTGCATCTGGAATATTATTTTAAGGTCTTCCCTGTGGGTGCCCAGGTGCAATCTTGCTTTTAACTGGCTTAGTAACTGCTGAAACAAGCAAGTACCTGGCCATACCACACTAGTTTTAGGTTACTAGTCAAGTACCCTAAAGCATTCTGGCTGCACATTTCATCATTGTTTAGAATGTTCTGTAAAAACAAATTTGTCCAGATGTTGACATGATTAAATCTCTTAACCATTAGTCTTTTCCATGGCTGTTCCCTTGATGGACCACCCCTTCCTTTCCCTTTCCCAGATCTCTTCTTTGGAATTCAGACAAACTCAAAGAATGATTTCTAATGCATTTTAACTCTTTCATGAACTCCCTCTTTTCCCTTTCCCAGATTTCTTCAAACTCAAGAAATGATTTTTAATACTCATTAGCTCTTTCATGAATAACGGTGCAGGAATCAAAATACTTAAACTCTGCAGAGCAATGGAAAGAAAAAATTGAGGGGAATTATTTGGAAGAAGGGATAAGATAAGGGTATTATGTGAGCAGATGTAGTTAAAGGGAAAAGAAAAAGATTTAGGATAAATAAGAAGGCAGCCCATTTATCTGAAAGGGTACTTTCCAATATTGGTATTTACTTGGAGTGTGTGTAATTCAGTTTCCAGCAAAGCCTGAGGCATTTTCTGTATTGTTGCATTTATGACATGACTTAATTTTCCTATCCTATTTTATTTTTTTTATTAAAGCTTTTTATTTTCAAAACATGCATGGATAATTTTCAATGTCTACCCTTGCAAAACCTTGTGTTCCAAATTTTCTCCCTGTTCCTCCTACCCTCTTCCCTACATGTCAAGTAATCCAATATATGTTAAATCCAATATATGTATTTCTATTTATACAATTATCTTGCTGTACAAGAAAAATCAGATCAAAAAGGAAAAAAATGAGAAAGAAAACAAAATGCAAGTAAATAACAACAAAAAGAGTGAAAATGCTATGTTGTGATCTACACTCAGTTCCCATAGTCCTCTCTCTGGGTGTAGATGACTCTCTCCATCACAAGATCATTAGAACTGTCCTCAATCATCTCATTGTTGAAAAGAGCCTCACAGAACTTTTTTTTAAGAATTTTTTCTCAATTACATATAAAAACAAATTTTAATATTTTTTAAAATAATTTTTGAATTTCAAATTTCTTTCCTCCCTCCTTTCTCCTTGAGAAGGCAAACACCTTCCATATTTGCTATATTGCAAAAGAGAACACAGACCAAGAAAAAAAATCAAGCAAAAAAAAATTAAGTTAAAAAAAGTATGCTCCAATTTGCATTCAGACTCCATCAGTTCTTCCTGTGGAAGTGGATAATATTTTCCATCATAAGCCCTATGGAATTGTCTTATGTCATTGTATTGGTAAGAATAATCAAATCTTTTACAGTTAATAATTATGCAATTATTGTATACCATGATCTTCTGGCTCTGTTCAATTATGACATAATTTCTAATTGGAGGAGAGAAAGTTGGTATATATGCAGAAGGAGCAGAAGGGGCCCCAGAGCTTCTTAGAAAAGAGACTTGTGTGTTGCTAGAATTTCCAAGAAAAAAGAGAGAAAGCTTTTAGAATGCAGACACGTAGGGGAAGTCAGCTCTTCAACATTTCCCTGAATTTTAGCTTGCTTCCCTAGAGATTTGAAGAGAGAATTTCCTCTTGATTGAGATGGGAGCCTCCCTCTGGGTTTAAGCTAGATTTTATCTGTCTTCCAGTAGAAGAGTTCATTCATTCTTGTGTACTTTCTTACATATTCTAATCTATAAGAGATCACCAATTTCTGTTTGCTGTTTTATTTAGACAAATGAGTTTATTCACCATTCTCTCTCTATTACAGCTTTTGTGTAAACATCAGTTTGTGGGAAGGAGGTAAGCTGGCAAGTATAAGCTAAGGGCTCCCTACCCTCTGAAAAGTTACCAACAAAAGTGGGGAGAGCCAGGATGGTGGAGGAGTAGGAAGATGTAGAACTGAGCTCTTTCTCAATTCCCCACAAAGATCTGGAAAACTTACCAGACCAAATCCTGACTGGGAAGTATAAACACAAGGTACAGTCAGTCATTTTTCCTGTCTAAGTTGGCATTAGAAAATTAATTTTAAAAAAAAATAAAAATAAATTAATTAAATTTAAATTTAAAAAAATTAGAAGTTGGTATAACTTGGAGTAAAGGCTAGGCTGGAAGAGCTACATGGATTTATGGAAAAACAATAAAAGGACCCAAAAAAAGCACAAAGGAGCCTAAAGTTGTGTAAAGTGCAGGAACAGGTGCAGTTGATATTCAGCTCCAGGTCACAAAAAGAGGGAAAACTGAGGAGGGACCTGTACCCCCATTTAGTTCCTGCGTAAGGCTTGATTGTAGTGCCAAAGCTTCCTACTGGGCAAGAAACATGTTCAGAAGCAAATAACAGCTGTATGGCTTTGACCCAGGAATAAAGTCAGATTTCCGTTCTAGCCTCCCTCCCAGTAAGAAGCCAGTAGTGAAATACCTAGGGCAGAAAATCCAACCCAAGCCTAAAGTTTTGTTCCACTGAATCACTGTCTACCTGGTGGATATTGGTTCAGTCCAGCAGCTTCTATTAGAACTACAACCAGAGGCAAGCTCACAGGTATGTTGCTCAGATGTAAACCCAGATCAGCAATTTGCAGAGCTTATTCCAGGAGGGCAATGGCCAGACTTTTCCCTGTATCAGACCACTTTGGGAATATTGAAAGTTTGCAGAATCTCAAGAGAAGGTATCCCAACCAAAAAAAAAAAAATAGAATTATGAAAGAAAAAATTGGAAAAGGAATTAGCAGTTTGATACAAGAAGTACCAAAAAGTACCCTAACCTAAACAAACAAGTTCCATGAAAGTTACTATGAACCAAATAGAAGTTGTTGACTTCATGAAACAATAAGAAGTATTAAAAAGCAAAGTCAGAAAACTAAAAGAAAAAGAAAGAAAGAAAAAAATGCAGGAGAACAAATTAAGGAGAGTTTATTTTCACTGGACTATCTAAAAGCTATGACAACACTCCCTTCCCCCAAAAAAGAGCCTAAGTATTGTTTCAAGAAATTATTGAAAAAAAAAATTGAAGAAAAAAAAAAGGCCCATGTCTCTTAGAACCAGAGAACAAATTGAAAATAATTTTTTTTTTAAATCCACCAATCCTTTCTTAAAAGAAATAACAAAATGAACACTCCCAGTGACATTCTAGCCAAAATTCAGAGATTCCAGGTCAAATGAAAAATGCTACAAGATGCTAGAAAGAGAGAATTCAAGTACCAAGGAGCCACATAATATATAGCACCTATCACTAAAAAGTATTAGAAAACAGGGAATACAACATTCCAAAATATAAACGTTATAGACTTGAAATCAAAAATGACAACTAACAAAATGGAGTATAATCCTAAGAGGAGGAAATGTTCCTCTCATGAAATAGAGTGCTTCCAAGCATTCCTGATAAAAAGACCAGAGCTAAACAAAAACTTTGAAATATAAACATAATAAATATAAACATACAAATAATAAACATGAATGAGTAATCAAAAAAGACTAAAGAAGAATAAACTGTTTACATTCTAACATGGGGCACATGTCCCCTTAGGACTCTATCATCATCCAAATTATATAGGGTTTCCAATTAAACAAAGATGTTGGAAAAAGTTTGCTATATTCTGATGAACTTAAAAGAAGTATGGAAAGGGAAGAAAAAAAGGATACATTTGCAGGAGTAGGGGAAAGCAGAGAAAGAGTAGGAAAAAATTAAATCACGTAATCAGATTGTACAAATAAAATAAAACTTATACAAACAAGGAGGAAGGAATGGAAGAACACTTGAAACTTCACTTAGAAATTAGTCCTAAGCAAAACAAGCTTTAAAGAAGTTGGATTCATGAAGGAAGTTTTGGGTTGGTTTTGGTTTTTTTTGGTTTTTTTTTCCCCAAAAAAAGAAAGAAAGGATATAAACTTGTGACTGGGCTTTAAGTGAGAAAAGGAGAAAAGGTGTAGATTAGGAGGAGCAGAGTATACCAAATAAAGCATTGTTACCACTTAGACCTCTTCTTTCTTATCACCCTCTTTTTTAATCAGAATGGGAGTAAAACAGAGAATGAAAAGATTAGAGAGCAGGACAGAGGAAAATCCACAATTAATGATCATAACTATAAATGGGAATGGGATGAACTCACTAACGAAACAGAAAAGGATAGCAGCATTAAATGGAAAAGACAATCCTACAATATGTTGTAATAAGAAAGACATTAGAAACAAAGATTTTTAAAAATATATATTTGTTTTCTTAAATATTTCCCAATTACATGTAAAAATATTTAACATATATTTTTTAAAATGTTGACTTTCAAATTTTCTTCCTCTCCCAGCCCTGAAGAAGGTAAGCAATATGATAATGATTATACATGTGAACTCATGTAAAGCATATTTTCATATTAACATGTTGCAAAAGAAATATCACACACCACACACACACAGGAAAAATAAGCTTCTATCTATACTCAGAGTTGATCAGTTCTCTCTCTCTGGAGATGGCTAACATTTTTCATCATGGACTATCAATATGTGCATACTATTTGACCCAGCAGTGTTTCTACTGGACTTATATCCCAAAAATATCTTAAAGGAGGGAAAGGGACCCACAAAATTGTTTGTGGCAGCCCTTTTTGTCATAGCTAGAAACTGGAAACTGAATGGTTGCCCATCAGTTGGAGAATGGCTGAACAAATTATGGTATATGAATGTCATGGAATATTATTGCTCTGTAAGAAACGACCAGCAGGATGATTTCAGGGACGCCTAGAGAGACTTTCATGAACTGATGCTGAGTGAAACGAGCAGAATCAGGAGATCATTATACATGGCAACCACAAGAATATACAATGATCAATTCTCACGGATGTAGCTCTTTTCAAAAATGAGATGATTCAAACCAGTTCCAATTGCTCAATGATGAAGAGAGCCATCTACACCCAGAGAGAGACCCACAGGAACTGAGTGTGGACTACAACATAGCATTTTCACTCTTTTTGTTATTGTTTGCTTGCATTTTGTTTTCTTTCTCATTTTTTTCTTTTTGATCTAATTTTTCTTGTGCAGCAAAATAATTGTACAAATATGTATACATAAATGGATTTAACACATATTTTAACATGTTTAACATATTTTAGATTAAGCCCTGAAGTCAGGAGGGCCTGAGTTCAAATCTGGCCTCAGACACTTAATACTCCCTAGCTGTGTGACCCTGGACAAGTCACTTAACCCCAATTGCCTCAGGGGGGAAATATATATATATATATATATATTAGATTACTTGCCATCCAAGGGAGGGGCTGGAGGGAAGGGGGAGAAATTTGGAACACAAAGTTTTTCAAGGGTCAATGTTGAAAAATTATCCATTCATATATTTTGAAAATAAAAAGCTTTAATGAAAAATAAATAAATAAATTTAGCTCAGTTCCCTGCATATTTGAGGTCTTTATCAGAGAAACTTGGTATAAAAATTTCCTCTTGTTTTCTGTTTTTCTTCTAAATTTGGCTGCATTAATTTTGTTTATTTAAAACCTTTTAAATTTCATGTAATCAAAATTATCCATTTTATTTTCCATGATTCTTTGTATCACTTATTTGATCAAACTCATCCCCTATATAATAGATTTAATAAGTACATTTTCCCATGCTGCTCTAATTTTCTTATGATATGATGCTTTATGTCTAAATCATTTATCCATTTTAACCTCATCTTGCCATACAATTTGAGATATTTGTCTATGCCTAGGTTCTGCTAAACTGCTTTCTAGTTTTCCCAGCAAGTTTTCTTAAATGTTGAGTTCTTACCCCCAAAGCTTGAATCTTTGACTTTATCAAACACTAGATTTTTATTATTGTTGTTCAGTTGTTTTCAATCATATCTGACTTTTTGTGTCCATATTTGTGGTTTTCTTGGCAAAGATACTGGAATAGTTTGCAGCCAAACAGGGTTAAGTGTCTTTCTCCGGGTCATACAGTGAACTCAGATTTGCCTGACTCCAAACCATGTGCTTTATCCACTGTACTACCTATGTTCCCCATTACTACTGTGTTTGTGAATTTATTTTATTCTATTGATTCACAGCTTTATTTCTTAACCAGTATCAGATTGTTTTCAATGATTACTGCTTTATAATATAGTTTGAGTTCTGGTATTGCTAAACCATCTTTGCTTTAAAAAAAATATTCTTGACTTTTTGTTCTTCCAGATGAATATTGTAATTATTTTTTCCAGCTCTATAAAAGAATTCTTTGGTAATATATTGGTATGTATAAGATAAATGATAATAATTAAAAGGAAAAAAGGAACTGGAATTAAGAGGGTTTGGGAAAGTCTTCCTATAGAAGATGGAATTTTAGTTGAAGGAATTCGGGGAATCCAGGAGACAAATATAAGGAGAAAGGATTGGGGGACAGCCAGAGAAAATGCTTAGAACTGAGAGAGATGGAGTATCTTGGTCATACAACAGTAAGGAGGTCAGTATCATTAAATGAAAAAGTATGTGGCAGAGGGCAAAGTGTGAGAAGTCTAGAAAGTGAGGGGGAGGGAAGGATGCTAAGTTATGAGAGACTTTGATTATCAAATAGAAGAGTTTGTATTTGAAACTGAAGATGATAGAGATCTGCTGAGGTTCTGTGTATGTGTGTGTGTGTGTGTGTGTGTGTGTGTGTGTGTGTAAAATGAGGGAAAGGGAAGAGTGACATGGTTGAACCTGCCTTAGTAACCTGACTTTTTACAATATTAAGCATATACTATGATAACACTTGAAACTTTGAGCTTTTCTATTAAAAAAGAGTAAAATTATGGATATTTTAAAATTTCTTTAGCTTCATTTTAAAAGACACAAAAATTTTAATGTTTTTAAGGAGAGAAATAATTTATAAAAGAAACCAAATCATCCAAAGGGATGTAAGGCATTGTTTTATTTAAAAAGTAGTTTTGCTTTCAAGTATTGACTTTAAGATTTTTTTAAAGCATTCTAGCAGTCCAGAAAGAAATGAATTAATAAGACACTTCAAATCTTATAACTACTGCAAATATTTTGATAAATGAAACTTTGCCCTGCAACTACACTCAGTGGAAAATTGATTCAGAATGAAGAATGACATAGCCAGAGGAAAAGGGGGCAACCACAATCCCACAAAAAACAAGACAGTGCCATTCTGAAATATGTTGAAGAGCAAAACTATGAGTTATTTAATTAATGTGATCATGGTTTGCATTTAAATTTATGAATTAAAAAGTGCACTTACATTTGTAAAAAATTAATAACTTTAGAGAGAATAATTTCAATTAAATAATGAATCAGGAAGTCAGGTTGCAGAGGGTCTAGAAATGGACAAGAGAAGAATTCAAAGAGTTTTTACCTAAGAGCAGGAGACATGTAGGATAACACTTAGTGAGGATGATTGAATCAAATAAGGTTCTTTAAGCATGGAGGAGACAGCTGGGCGTGGGGACACAGGCCTGTAATCCCTGTTGTTGGGGAGCTTGAGACTGGTGGTTCTCCTGAGTTTTGACGTTTTAAGCTGTAATAAAGCTGAAGCCCATTGGGCATTCACCCTATTTGGGACCAACATGATGAGGGCAAAAGAGCACCAGGCTACCTAAAAAGGGCAAACTGGCCCATGTTGGATATGGAGGGAGCCAAAGCTTTTTGTTATGCTGCTGCTCTTCTAACCTGAATGAGAGAAAGAACCCATTTTCCCATCCCCTTCAAACCCCATCTACAAAACAAAAAATGACTGAGTAGAAAGGAGCTCCTGGAGGCTTTCAGTGAATCCAACATTCTGCCTGAGTAGGCAATATGCAAGTCCATCTTGCCTACAAATATCCTCCTAATCTACCTTCTTGCAAATGATTTATACACCAATTACAAGTCATTTTTATCTGTCCATTAAAATCTCCAAGGAGTCCTAATTGCTAACACTTCATTAAACCAGTTCTAGGGATTGTATTTGAAAAAATAAAGTTGCATTATCTATGTAGACTTACTTGTTATTAACTCCATTGATTTCCCCCCTCAATTTGTTGTAAGGTTTGACCACACAACAACCACTGTTGTCTATTTAAATTTGAAACTATATGCAACAAGCAAGATAATTGTATAAATATGTATGCATATATTGGATTTAATATATTTTTTTGCTAAGTTTAACATACATTGGATTACTTACCATCTAGGGGAGGGAGTAGGGGAAAGGGAGGAAAAAAGAAACTTTATGTAATAATAAGGATGAGTCATATTATACCAATTAATTATTTTAAAAGGAAAAACAGAAGAACATAAGGATTTTATAATGTTCATTGAACATATTCATATGGTTCCTCTATTCAGCTTACAACAACCTTTATGCTCAAGGATGGCATGAAACCACCACACATATAGGACATAAATCATTCACTGCCAACCCACATGGATTTAAAAGGAATTTTTGACTTTTTTGGTTTTTAAAAAAACCTTTGATAATACTTTGAGTGCAATCTTTTACTCATTGTATATCTTTGAATAAATATTTAATAGATAACCTATCTTTTTATGAAAACATTTCCAGACACTAGTTATTCTAGAAAACATCATGATTTCTTAATTTTTGGGAAAATGAATAATTTTTATTAATCATCATTCAAATAGGAGGTACTTGACCATTGGGTACATAGCATTGTTCTAGAAGAAGAAAAAGGAGAGAGGAGGAGGAAAAGGAGAAAGAAGAGGTTCCTACCCTAAAGTAAACTATTTAAAAAGAAAAATGTTTTGGATATCAGCTAAAAGATTATTAAAATGAGCAAATCAATTTCAGATCAGGTTGGTCCAATTAAAGGGCATTTAGAGATTTAAAATGGCATTCTTCTGCCAACCTGGAGATGATATGATTTTCTTTGGCCGTTTTTATTATAGATAGGTTGTCCTGAGTATCAATACAAATTTTTTCAATACAAAAATCATTGGCCTGAAATAATTTTTGTAAATTATCATTGCAACTAGGGTGGCTGTAAAAGCCAAAGAGTTCATTGATACTCAATTTAATACTAAATATCTGGTGTTATTTGAGGACCATTTACTATAAACCAAATGATCACCTCTCAGGTATTGAGCTCCTAGATGTCATGATGAAATATCCAATCTTACATATCTTCCTTCAGATCCTGTCAAGGCCTTAGAAATTGGGGTCCACTCTCCTTTGGAGGTACAATAGACTTAGAAGGTACATTATGAGTAATTGTATTCCCAGCTAGAGACTTTAGCTGGGAATTCTTTAAATAAGAAGTTCCCTTCCCATTTTTAGATTCTGGA
The DNA here is from genome assembly GCA_023553655.1 of Myrmecobius fasciatus. Lineage (NCBI taxonomy): Eukaryota > Metazoa > Chordata > Mammalia > Dasyuromorphia > Myrmecobiidae > Myrmecobius > Myrmecobius fasciatus. Next base: position 382,523 of record JAJPUD010000948.1, read on the forward strand.
ATGAGGTAACAAAATGATCCTATCTCATTCAGTTCATTAAATACTAGGGACCACAGTGTGGTCAAGAAACTATATATAAATCATCACAGGCCCATTTATAAATTAGAATACATATCTTAACAAATCCAATATTCAGTGAGGATAGGTAGGATGGTCTGATTCTTTCTTCTGAGCTCTATAGAATCTCCTTTTTAGAAGAAGAAACTACTGTGAAAGAACACTAACAGAGAGGTTACTATTAATATTCTAAGTCTTTTTGATACTGCTCACTATTCCAGTAAATGTAGCATTTGGAGAATATAGTTCAATAGATCACTGCTACTGGCAAAAATCACAACCAGTGATGGTCCCCAACTTCCCAGTTAATATCTCTACAAATGTCTTTTTGACACCACATTATAAAAAATTCCTCCACCAGGACCAGCTCTGTAAGATTTTAATTGTGATATAAACAGGTGGTCTGACTTCTAACTTGATGAGGGTTAGAGGTGAGGTATTAAAAAGGGAAGAAATTGTTGGGTAGCAGGAGAATCTAGTCTCAATAATTACAAAAGGGTATACCATTGGTGATGAAGGAAAAGGTAGGGCTGTGGATAGAGTGGCAAAAAAGGTAGAGCCCTAGACCAGGAATTACCTCAGGAGTACCTGAAGTATTTAAAATTTTTATTTTAATAATATTTAAAATCCTGCCTCAGATCAATACTAGCTGTGTGACCCTGGGTAAGCCACTTAACCCTCACTTTTGCCTCAATTTCCTCATCTGTAAAATGAGCTGGAGAAGGAAATGGCAAACCACTTGAATCTTTGCCAAGAAAACCCCAAATGGGGTCACAGAGTCCAGACACAACTCAACAATACCAGTTATTATTAGTAGAAGGGAAAATACGAACTCGTAAACCAGAGATGAGAATTGAGGTGGTGGGAAGAGACCATGATCTTATCTGAGTCATTTGTACAAGTAACTTTATAGTGCACAGTCTGATTATAGCATACTTAATAAGAACTATTTTCACTAGGCAATTGTAAATTACTGAAATGAGTAACCTTTCTATTTCCACAACTGGACATATTCATGCACTAAGCAATCAATGAAAAGCTTCAGACACATATTAGCTCTCAGAATAAGTTTCCCCATCTGTAAAATGGCCTAATAACAGTACCTGTCTCACAGAATTGTCATGAGTATTAAATGAGATAACCAACCTTAGAGACCCATATAATTGCTACCTGCTGCTACTGCTGCTTTTGCTTTTAATAATCAGTGTGAGAACTGTACCAATTCCATCTATCCCTCCATCTCATCCTCCTATCCTAATGCCCAAGAAACAAAGAAAAAGCAAAAACAGTTTCTGCCCCCAAACAGGATACATTATAATCCAAAAGACAACATATGCAAATCAAAACAAAAATAATAAATATAAAATAGATGGAAGGTAAATTTAGAGGCAATTAGTAACTAGAAGAACCAGAAAAGACCTTCTGGAGAAGGTAGTGGTTGAGTTTAGTGTTAAAGAAAGCCAGGGATTCAAAATGTAAGTATAATGAGAATCAGTATATACAATAGAAGATTTAGCAGAGATAAAAAGAAAAATGTTAAATAAGTATTAAACAAGGACAAACAATTCAGCAATATCAGCAGAAAAAAACATTTGGGTTTACTTTCTCGTGGCTCATATAGAGTATAGATATACTGGCAGTTCATGGGACCCAAGAACAATGCTTTAACAGAACAAGATCTGGCTCTTTCTCAGGATCATTCTTAAGATTAATGGTGGGTTTGGTTAAGTCACCAACAATAGAAACAGTCATGAGGGCTGAGGACTGTATACCTGATTAGTATAATGTCCTCTATTAATAATATTAACATTTCATATTTAATCAGAGCATTAAAGTATTCAAATTTAGTCTTTAGAAGGAAGACTGCTCCAAGATAGGGAAAAAGTAGACTGAGCTGCAGCTAGAAAACCAAATTTCCAATGGAGAGAAGCTTCAGTGACCATTGCCTGAAGGCCATGCTAAAAAACCTGGGTCAAGAATTATTGCACACAGGCTAATTTGAGAGATTTGCCCTCAGGGGTTTGGGTGAGGAGACCTAAATCAAATTCTTCCTTCTCCAATCAATATAAAATAAAAGGATTAGTGTAATAGGGCAGGGTTCCTAACCAAATCAAGTTTAATAATAGTAAATCCATTTCATTCTCCAAGTACTAAAAGGGAGGATCTAGGGAGGTGAGTATAGTTGGTTCCTGCAGGAGCTTAATTATAGAGAAATAGACTGGAACCCACTTTTGGCAGGAATGAATGCCCCAAAAGTACCTATCTGAGAAATGAGGGTTGGTTGTAATATCTTCAAAAGAGTTTTTAAATGTGTCATTCTTAAAATTTGTCAATTTGTCAAGACTTTGTGGTCAATTCTGATCAGGGAGAGGTGGATTGAAAGTGCAATCAATCTTGCAAGCTTCCGATAAAGAGGAAGACAAGAGATCTTACCCAGTAAGAACAGAATCATCTTGATATACAATCATCAAGGTTTCCTTCTAATTGTAATACTTTCTGATGATTGCCTCCATTTCATGTTGTATATATCTTGTTTGTACATAGTTGTTTGCATATTGTCTCCCTTCCTTAGACTATGAGCTTCTTGAGAGCAGAAACTGCATTTTTTGCCTTTCTTTGCATCTCATTTTCTTTCATTTCTAAGGCCATTGACATCCATCCAGGTTGATGTCTTGGCTTGTGCATGAATTGGATTTAAATGGAATTGAGTTGCACAAAGTTGCCAACCTCACTCTTTCCTCCAGAATTCTCTAAGTTTAGTTGCAAAGACAAAAGGCAACTACCAGTGATGGACTGGAATGTAGTGGATGACCTTGGGTCTAAATGTCTGACCAAACTCTAAACTTGTATACTGACTGACTTTTACAAGATGTGGAAGGTATAGACAGTAATTTTTTTGCTGAAAAAAAAAATCTAGGGTTTTAATGAAGTATAATCTTAATATGAACCAATTGGTCACTATGTCAGCCAAAAATAAATTTGATCTTAGGCTGCATTATGAAAGTCATTGTCTGGGATTAGGGAGATGACAGCTCTGTTGTACAGTGCTTTGATCAAGTCATTCTAGAGAATTATGTTCAGTTCCTAACACCAGATAATAGGAGAGAGATTGATAAACTTAATAACCTTATTTGTGATTGTGAAGAACCTATAGATTGTGCTTTGGAGCAGAAGTTCTCAAACTGTGGCCAGGAACCCTCTGTGTCTCTAAGACCTTTTCAGAGGGTGTATAGGGTTGAAACTATTTCCACAATAATATTAAAATGTTTTCATTTCACAGTAATAATTGATAGATATAACCCACATAAACAAGGGAGGGGATCAAAAGGTCCTCAATAATTTTAAGTGAGTCCTGACACATGAAAATTTTGAAAACTGCTGCCCTAAAAATATAGTACAGTAGAATGAGGAATAGATTTGTTTTGCTTGGCCCTACAGGACAGAAATACCATTAATGCATGAACACTGCAAAGAGGCAGATTTCAGCCAAAAGTAATGAAGAAAAATTATTACCAATTAGAGTTATGTAAAAGTGGAATGGGCTGTCTAGGGAGATACTTGTTTCCTCTTCAGTAAAAGTTTTCAAAACAAAAACTGTGTGACCAACCATGTTGGGTTTGATACTACAGAAGGTATATTCTTTTTTCATCATTATTCCTGTGGTATAGTTGTCAAATGAGGGGTTTGTACTGAATGATCTTTAAGAGGACCTTTAGCTTCTGATCCTATGACCTTAATATTGTCTTCAAAGTTATTTAAGTTTCTCTTTTTTCACTTGGGCTCCAAATGGAGCCTTTTGACTTTAATCCCATGCATGATGCCACCCATAGTCTATTCTTATTTTATTTTGAATTTTAAAAGTTATAGATGTAATTTTTTCCCTGTTTTTTAAAGAAAAATACATCAATTCTTAATGGTAGTGGTTGTTTATCCTGTGAGTTTATACTGTCTGTAGGCAGCTGGTCAGTCTCCTGAGTAAATAGAACCCTGGGTCAGGAGTCAGGAAAACCTGAATCAAATATAGCTTGAGACATTTATTAGCTATGTGACTTACTACTTTTTTTACATAATAAATTCTACTACCAATCTTTATTTTAACTTTGTGTGTATACTCTCATTTTTATGGCATTAACATATTGTTGATTTCAAATTCTCAATGTTTTCTGTTTTATGAGTAAATTCATCCCATTCACATTTTAAGCTATAATAACTTAAGAATTTTCCTTTTTCCTATTTTTCCTCAGTATTTTTTTGAGTTCTATAAATTCTGTCTGACCAGGAAGCCATTTAACGTTACTCTTTGGGAAAGAAGAGGCTTTTTTTTACTTCATTGTCTTACTCTGAGAATGAACCCCAATCTTCCCTATTCCCATAGTAAATTTCTATGATGGAATTCTTTCTTCTTTGCCAATTCATTTTTTTAATTGAAAAGTATTAGGGTAAGCACCTCTAATCATGGGGTGGGGGATGTGCTTCTAGTTTCACTTCAGTTCTCCCCTATCTCCAAACTAAGAACTTCATCCTCCTGCAAGTGCTCACAGCCAGCAGCATCCCTGCTCCACTGCCTCTGCACTCAAGGATGCTAGTTCCTTCTCATTCAGGGCTTAATCCCTGTCATTTCCCCTTTAAATTCTATCTAGTAATGATATATATTTGGTTCTCTATAATCATAAATGAAATTAGATTTAAAGACTTTTGGAAGTTAAGAATGGTGTTATCTCCCAAAGATAAATTGTTGGTGGTCTCTCTCCTATCAGGAAGTTGATCTTGTAATGAGAGATAGTGTACAATCTTCAGAATCTAAACAATAACACATCTTCATAGTCAGCAGGACTTTATGTTTCTACCACAGCTCACTCTTCAGAATAAGGACTTTCTTGAAACCTGAGTATATTTCCAATGTTAACTAGTGAAAGATGAGAAATGTCTATGTTATGACTGATTGATTTTTTTAAAGAAAGAAGCAACCAGAAAGCAACATGGAATTCTTTTGGTCAATCTAGCAAAGATAAACAGGTTTTTAGAGAGTGAAATGAAAGAATACCTATTGGAGATCCAGAAATAGCATGAGTTTTTTAGATAAACAGAGTTGTAAAGTGTTGTAGCAATTCTATAGGGGTGTAATTAAAAATAATTGGGAAGTTTAAAAAAAAACTTAGCTTATATCAAATAACTTCCAAGAAAAGATATAGAAATTAATTTAATGCTTTTGGGAACTGGTTAGGGGTACAACCCTGGAGATTGAAACCTCTAATGATGTAAACTTCCTTCCTTTTACCTATTCTCTTTTCTTCTTTCACACCCCTCAGTCTTATAAAGGACTACCTCTTGGGAGAAGTTGGGTTCCTAATGACTCAGGTTTTGGTATCCATCAATGAACTTTTATGTCAGTTAAAAATTTCAAAATTGTAGGCAATGTAGTAAAAAGTCAAGAACCTTTTTTTCTTGCTATTTTTAATACTTTCAATGAAAGTGAAGGTCAAAGGAAGGGAGTGGAATGGGGTAGTATTGAAGACAAGCCCACAATATTTCAAGGACCTACAGATGCATATAGCAACCTTTCTATGACTTACTGGTCCTCCATAACATGGTCTCTAATTTTTTTGATCATGCATCTCTATCAAAAAAATTTTAAATACTCATGCCCTACATGTTTGTAAATGAAATATATTTACTATTATACTTAGAGTTATGTACATTAATGCAACTTAAATAAAAATAGAAATTTTTTTCAAGGATGAGGTAAAAATAGAATAATTTCATTATTAAGGTAGTAGGAAGCCACTGGAGTTTATATATTGAATAGGATGTGGAGGTGGCTTAACATGGTAAGATCTGTACTTATGTACTTAAGGAAAATATTTTTTGACTGCTAAGTGGAGATTATATTGGAGTGGAAAGAAGCTTAATACAGGGAGGACAATTTGGAAGCTATTATACTATAACACAGACAAGAAGTGATGAGGAACTAAAATAGGGTGGTACCTGTGTATTAAAAAGAGGACAGATGGATGTTGTGGAGGGAGAAATTACAAGATATGACAATTTACCAGATGTGTAGGGTGAAGGAGAATACACAGGCCAGGAAGACTCCAAGATTGAGAACTTGGGTGACTAAAAAGATGATGTTATGTTGTTGATCAATCATGTCCAACTCTTCATGATCCCATTTGGGATTTTCTTGGCAAAGATACTGGGAATGGTTTGCCAATTCATTTGACAGAGGAGGAAACTGAGGCAAATAGGATTAAGTAACTTGTCCAGGGTCATACAGCTAGTAAGTGTCTGATGCTAATTGAGCTCAGGAAAATGAGTCCTCCTGCCTTTAGGTCCAGCATTCTATGTACTGTGCTACCTAGAATGATAACTAGAATGATAACAACAGGGAAATTCAACATAAGGGTGGGTTTGGCAGGGAAAGATAATGTAAAGAGATCACAACTCGTTCATTCTTGATTTGGATGCTATGAGATTTATTCTGTCTCACCCAAAAGGAAAAGTTGGGTGGGTAAGGATGGAAGGAGTCTTACCAGTCATTGTTTGGGAACACAGAGCCCACTTTACCAAGCATTCCTGTCTATCCAGGAGGTGGAAATGAGGTGGACTAAGAGTATGGAATTTTTCTAATGGCACTACAAAATGCTTCTTTGGGTGCTATTAAGATTTTCCTGCTCTTAGGAACCTACTCCCTTAGAAGGAAGAGATCCATAGCTGAAGAAGTAGAATGGGATAGTGTTAGAGGCTCCATGACTGGCTATTATGGGGGAGAGTGAGATGTGACCCTTCTTCCCACCCTCAGATTGGTTCATCACATACTCCTTGAAGTCATTACACAGTTCCTTTGCAGTTATTCCACTGTTCCCATTTTAGAAATCATTACTCTAAAGAGTTTACAGCAAGTTATCCCCAGGATAATACACCATGACCAAGTAGGATTTATACCAGGAATGCTGGTTCAGTTCAATATTAGGAAAACCATTAGCATAATTGACTATATCAATAACCAAACTAACAAAAATCGTATGATTATCTCAAAAGATGCAGAAAAAGCATTTGACAAAATTCATCACCCATTCCTATTGAAAACACTAGAGAGTATAGGAATAAATGGAGTTTTCCTTAAAATGATCAAAAACATTTATTTAAAGCCATCAGCTAGCATCATATGTAATGGGGATAAACCAGAATCATTCTCAACAAGATCAGGGGTGAAACAAGTTTGCCCACTATCACCATTACTATTCAATATTGTATTAGAAATGTTAGCTTTCACACAAATAAAGTCAGACCTAGTCAAATGGAAAAACATCAAGTACTCATGGATAGACTGAGCGAATATAATAAAAATGACAATAGTACCCAAACTAATTTACTTATTTAGTGCCATACCAATCAAGCTCCTAAGAAATTGCTTTACAGATCTAGAAAAAATAGTAGCAAAGTTCATTTGGAAGAACAAAAGGTCACGAATTTCAAGGGAATTAATGAAAAAAAAAAAGGTAGATGAAGGTGGCCTTGCTGTACCAGATCTAAACTATATTATAAAGCAGCAGTCATCAAAACTATTTGGTACTGGTTAAGAAATAGAGTAGTCGATCAGTGGAATAGGATAGGATCACAGGACAAACTAGGCAACAACTATAGTAATTTAGTGTTTGATAAACCCAAAGACCCCAGCTCTTGGGAGAAGTACTCACTATTTGACAAAAACTACTGGAAAATTGGAAACTAGGGTGGAAGAAATTAGGGCTTCACCCATACCTAACACCACATAGCAAGATAACATCTAAATGGGTTCATGATTTAGATATAAAGAGTGATATTATAAGCAAATTAGAGGAACAGAGGATAGTTTACCTCTCAGACCTGAGGAAAAGGAAAATTTGTGTTAAAAGAAGAACCGGAACTCTTAATTGAACACCAGATAGATAATTTTAATTATATTAAGTTAAAAAGTTTTTGTACAAACAAAACTAATGCAGACAAGATTAGGAGGGAAACAATAAATTGGGAAATCATCATTACATTTAAGGGTTCTGATAAAGGCCTCATCTCTAAAATATATAGAGAATTGTCTCATATTTATAAGAATTCGCGCCACTCTCCAATAGATAAATGGTCAAAGGATATGAACAGATAATTTTCAGATGATGAAATTAAAACCATTTCTAGTCATATAAAAAGGTGCTCCAAATCACTATTGATCAGAGAAATGCAAATTAAGACAACTCTTGAGGTATCACTACACACCTGTCAGATTGGCTACAGTGACAGGAAAAGATAATGACAAATGTTGGAGGGGATGTGGGAAGACTGGGACACTGATACATTGTTGGTGGAACTGTGAACGGATCCACCATTCTGTAGAGCAATTTGGAACTATGCTCAAAAAGTTATCAAACTATGCATACCCTTTGACCCAGCAGTGTTTCTATTGGGCTTATACCTCAAAGAGATCCTAAAGGAAGGAAAGAGCCCCACATGTGCAAGAATGTTTGTGGCAGCCCTTTTTGTAGTGGCTAGAAACTGGAAACTGAATGCATGCCCATCAATTGGAGAATGGCTGAATAAATTATGGTATATGAATGTTATGGAATATTATTGCTCTGTAAGAAACGACCAGCAGGACGATTTCAGAGAGGCCTGGAGAGACTTGCATGAACTGATGCTGAGTGAAATGAGCAGAACCAAGAGATCATTATACACGGCAACAACAATACTATATGACGATCAATTCTGATGGACATGGCTCTCTTCAACAATGAAATGCTTCAAACCAGTTCCAATTGTTCAGTGAAGAAAGCCATATACACCCAGAGAGAGGGATATGAAATGTGGACCACAACATAACATTTTCATGCTCTCTATTGATGTTTCTTGCATTGTGTTTCCTTTCTCAGATTTTTTTTCTTGTGAATATGATTTTTCTTGCATAGCAAGATAAGTGTGGAAATATGCATACATATATTCTATTTGTCAAGTATTTTAACATAATTAATATGTAGTGGACTTCCTGACATCTAGGGGAGGGGTGGGGAGTAGGGGGAAAAAATTTGTAACAGAAAGCTTTGTAAGGGTCAATGTTGAAAAATTACCCATACATATGTTTTGCAAATAAAAAAAGCTTTAATAAAAAAAAAAAAAACCAAATGCTACATGAAAAAAAAGAAAGAAATGTTAGCTTTGGCAATAAGAGAAGAAAAAGAGATTAAAGGAATTAGGATAGGTAAGGAGGAACCAAATGTTTTGCCTAGAGAATCAACTAAAAATCTGCTAGAAACAACTCACAACTTTAGCAAAGTTGCAGGATACAAAATAAATCCACATAACTCATCATTATTTTTATATATTACCAACAAAGTCCAGCAGCAAGAGATACAAAGAGAAATTCCATTTAAAATAATTGTAGATAATATAAAATATTGGGGAGTCTAGAAATCATTGTTCTAGAATTGTTTTTTGTTTTGTTTTGTTTTGCCAAAATGTTCATTCTCCTTTAGCCAAACTGGTGATGAGCCTTTCTGAATTTTCTGAGACTGGTAGTCCACACAGGGTTCAGATTCAGAGGTCTTCTATCCTGGTATAATACCAGAGTTTAAATTCTACTAATCTTAAGTAACCTTTAAGGATTCAGTCTTTTCCAGCCCTTAATTAACTATCAGAATATGACTTACTTGAGAGAAGAGAATCAACTACTCAGAAAAGATTTTTTTTAATTTTTAAGAAACTATAATGAAAATAAAACATAATACTAATATTCATTATAATGATTTAACTTTGATTTTCCTTTTATATTTCTTGGATAAGAAGCATCATGGCATTAAGATTAAGGGAAAACAGTGTGTTTTGATCCTTATTTTTCATCCCTTTCCATGAATCTGTAGATATTCCTCCATGGTAAAAAATTTAATTTCCCATGTGATTGAAATAGAAAAAATACTGCTTTTTACTGGGCTTTGACTAAATAAGCAATCTTAGGAAAGTTAATTAAACTTTTGACTTTTGGCATCAATTTCCTCAGTTACAAAATGAGGTGAGTTAACCTGGGTGACCTTCAAGGTCCCCAAATACATGATCCTATAACTTTTTCTCATGTTGTCCTATAAATCCCCTCCAGGAGGTCAGCCAACGTGCTGGACATTTTTGAGTTCTCTAAATACTGCCAATTGTGACTGTGATGGGATTGAATGTAGGGAACTCCCAATAAGGAAAATCCCTCTACCAATGCAGATCCTCAGATACTGCCTCTTCTAGTCTTAGAGATTTGCCTGGGGACACTGAGAGTTTAAGTGACTTTCCCAGGAGTGGCCATAGCCAGTAGGAGTCAAAAGAGAATTTGAACTCAGATCTTCCTGTGTCCAAGACTGACCTTCAACCAGGGGTATATTGTACTCAGCTCTAACTGGCTTGAAAGAACTGATAGATTTTTGGTGTGTAGCATTTATACTTAAGAAATTGGTAATCACTCCAAATCTGAGCTTGATTCATTGTTTTATTGATTTCTAGACTTTTAAAAGTGTAAATGATACAAATTAAACTTTAAAATGTGTGCATGCATGTTTAACCTATATTGGATTACTTGTCTCAGGGAAGGGGTGAGAGGCAGTGAAGGAAGGAGAAAAATTTAAAACACAAGGTTTTGTAAGGGTGAATGTTGAAAACTATCTTTGTGTGTATTTTGAAAATTAAAAAGTTATTATTAAAAATTTGAAAGAGATTAAAAAATACATATGCATATATTTCCTTCCTTATACCCTGTATAAAACATAAAACATAACATAGTTTGAGTTCAGCAGGAATGAGGTAGAAGATTCAGGGAATAAAGTCATCACCAGAGAGGGGTTCTGATAGGATGATGACAATATTTAAGATTTTGTTTTGCAATTTAAATTTTGCAAATTGCTTTATATTCATTAGCTCTATATTCATAGCATTCCTTCCCTCAATCCATTATGCCACTGATGCTTCTTATCCAAGAGATCTAGAGAGAAAATGACTATCTAGAGAGAAAATGATTAGGGAACCCTAGTACATGGAGTAAAACAAAACAAAACAAAACTTGTAAGGAAAAGAAATTGGAGATTTTTAGTATAATTATTCTTCCTAGAAATTTAGCTACAAAGGGAAAGCGAGACAGAAGACATTAGACTGAAAGAATACAAGAGAAGGTTTGGGGGGTTTTGTTTTGTTTTCTATCTTTTTTTTTTTAGGATGGACAGATCCAAGCATGTTTGTAGAGAGGAGTCAGTAGAACAAATAGGGAAGAAGAGAACAAATTGAAAGAGGGAAGGTGACTTGTCATTTTATCAAACATTAGAGCTTAGAGATTATCTTCCAGTCCACTCAAACACAACCACTCCCTATCAAGAAGCAAGATTTTAAAAGAGATAGGCAAACACAATGATCTCATCTAAGTCCAAAAGAATAAGTGACAACCATTCTTATAAATATCATGCTTTCCTATTTTCCACTTGTAAACCCAGGACACATTTTTATGGAAAATGGTATAATTTTATGTTAAAATTTCACTGACATGCAGAACTATCCTTTGGCAAGGAAGAAGGTGACCTCATCTTCTGAGAAAAATAGAAAAGGACAAGTAATGATACAGAGAAGTTTTGAGGAATGAAGGAAGAAAAATTAATGAACTTCAATTTTTTTCAGTAAATTAGGAGATGAAGTCATCTAAAGGGTTGTGTAGAGTTGAGGGACTTGAGAAAGAAGGCTTTTAAAAATCCTACTACAAGAAATATGATAAAGAATAAATAAAAGATTAAAGTATTACCAAATAACATAAAGTTAATTATAGTAACTTGTTTTCAAGATGTCTTCTGTCCTCTAGCAACTATCTGCTCTTAGGTAGTATAAGTAGAAAAGTCAGATGGTGGGGAGTTATCATCACTGGGGATTTGTTGAACAAAAACCAAGCAATCCAAAAGGGAGAAGAATTTAAGGGTGGGAACCTGTATCATTGAAATCATGCTAGTTATAGCATGAAAATTAAAGGGAAAGAAGTGAAACTAGAACAGAGAGATTGGTGAATAGGGAAGAATTTTAAAAAATTAATCACGATGAAGACAAAAAATAAATTCAGATTTGAAGGTGTGAAAGGACAAGAATTGGAGAACAGAGAAGAATTACATTGTTGAAGAAAATGGAGATAGAATAGTTTTAGGCAGTGATGGTTAAAAAAAGGATAAAAAGAAGGACTAGGCAGGAGGCTACTTCAAGTCAAAATCAGGAGTCAGTAATCCTGTATGGCCCAAGGCAAAAAATTTTTTGTGCTTTCAAATACAATTATTTTAAAACATTTTAATAAATAATATCTTAAACTACTATTATTTAAAAATATTTTTAAAACCACAACATTTTTAGCTCAGAATGTACAGAAGCAACCTGCAGACTACATTCGGGCTGAGGACTGCTGTGGTTTGCTGATCCCTAATCTAGGTAGGTGGTAATGAGGCAGTTTAGTGATGTAGTGGGTACAGCTCTGGACTTGGAGTCAAGAGGATCTGAATGATCTCAAATACTTTTTAGCTTTGTGACCTGGGAAGTCACTTACCCCTTATCTAACTCAGTTTCCTCAATTGTAAATAGTAATAACAGCTCACTATATCATTATGAGGATCAAATAAATAACATTTTAGGACGGCTGGGTGGGAGAGTATAGTAACAACAACAAAGTGTTTAGTGCAGTGTCTGGTGAGCATTATATGAATGCTTATTCTCAGTCCTCCACTTTTCCCAATGAGGTCCATAAGAGGTGGTAGCCATGGGAACCAAGAAAAAGCTATGAGAGATCTGGTATTCCTCCTAGCAATACTTTGAAGTAGGTATTTCCAAGTGAAAGTGAGTTTCAGGTCAAGTGACTTGTTCTTAATTATACAGCTAGAAAGAACTCTGGCTCAGGTCTTCTGACTGGGATGCTCTTTCTACTGTTCACGTGGCCTTTCTTACTTTTAGTGGGAGAATATTGTGAATAGTTGATTGTTTTGGGTAGACTAAAGAAACCCTGGAATCATGTCTTTCTTTGTCCTATGTATATGTATTCCTTTTATTCAATGGGCAAAGTGCTGGGTAAAACAGGTGTCTCTAATTCCATAAGGGATCCTCAGGAGGAAAATCAGGAGTGGAGCACTTAATTAAAAACAAAGGCAGAAACAGTTCCTTTGGGAGAAACCCCATAAAGGTAGAACGTATCACAAAAAAAAAAAAAAAAAAAAAAAAAAAATGTGTTGAATCCAAAACCATATTTAGGCTTGTTGAAGTAGAAATAGTCATTGACTAGTCTTAGGAAATACCTGTAAGAACAGTGGAGATGTATTTTCCCTGTCCTCAGAATGTATTGGAATAATCCATTATGTTAGACCTAATTTACATTAGACTTTAGAATTTTAGGTAAAAATTACAAGTGTCATCACCCTGGTTTTGCAGCTCAGAAAACAGAAACCCAAAGAGATAGTCAGTTTACACAGGTTCATCATTACTAAGTGAAAGTGCCAAGACTTTAAACCAGTTCTTCTGAATCCAGATTTATGCCCTTTTATTTAAACCACAGTTGCTCCAAAGGACAAGGAATGAAAGGGAAAATTAGTGGATTAAATCAACTTGGGACATAAGTTGTTTCTGGGAAAAACAAGTTACTACTAAATACTTAGGCCAGTTCAAGGAGTTTTGGCTAAAGTGACAAGAGTGTAGTTATCTTTTTTTTTTTTTTTTTGGCCAGGACCTAAGTTTTAATCTGTGTAGTCTGATCAAATCAATAAGTATTAATTAAGCATCAACTGTGTGTCAAATACTGTGCTGAGAATATTGAGTGCAAAGACAGTAAAAGGAAACTGCCAATGAAGAACTTTCTACCAATACAAATGGTATTTGCAAATTCTCTGCAATTGATAATCTTGGAGAATTGTCCAGAGTGCTTAAAGAACAGGTAATATTTTCTAGGTCATATCAACCACACAGCCAAATAAATAGACCATAATTATCATAAGCCAAATTGAACTAAAGTTGTCCTAATTTCCAAAACAGCTCTATCCAAAACTTAGAGCTTAATATGTCATGTAGTCAATGGATATATTTCTCTCCAAATATTGAAGCATTTAATGATGCTTGGGAAAGGGCTTGATGTCTTTGAATGGATTATTCTCTGGTGGCCAGTGGATGTTAACAAAGAAAGTTATGATTCAGTTAGATTTAAGAAACATTTATTAAACATCTACCATGTGCCAGGAACTGTACTAGGGACTGAGAATTCAAAGACAAAATGAAATAAACTGTTCCCAATGAGCATACATTTAGATGTAAGGACACATGAGCACACATAAAAACAAGATAATTTGAGGAGGGAAAGAACACTAACTCAGGGGATTAGCAAGTGCCATCTGAATTGAGCCTTGGAGGAAACTAAAGGTTTAAGAGGTAGAGGTTAGTAGGGAGTCTAGTCACTAATCTTGCCAGAAATTAAAGCTTTATCATATAATAGGTCTTCTTAAACTTTTACCACTCATGACCTCACCCCAGAAATTTTTTACATGACCCCAGGTATGTAAAATAGGTTTACAAATCAAACATTTACTTGTAATAAATCATTTTGTGACCTCCACATTAAATTACAAGACATTATGTGGGATCACAAACCACAGTTTAAGAAGCTGTACCAAATTCCAATAGACTTGTGATGGAAAGGGAGAGTATCCAGGGATCTGTTTCTAGGGAGAGAACTGTGGAGACTAAGTATGGAGCACAACATAGTTTTTTCCACCTCCTTTGTTGTTGTTTGCTTGCTTTTTGTTTTCTTTTTCATCTCTTTCTTTTTTGATCTGATTTTTTTTTCTTGTCAGCACAATAAATGTGGAAATCAGTTTAGAAGAATTGTTCATGTTTAACATATATTGGATTACTTGCTATTTAGGGGAGAGGGGAAGAAAGGAGGGAAAAATTTTGGAACATGAGGTTTTGCAAGGATGAGTATTAAAAACTGTCTATGTATTTTGAAAATGAAAAGAAAAAAAAAGAAGTTGGGTCATATACAAACATTTGAAGCCCTAATTGATTGATCCAATGAGTAATGGAGCTCTGAGAAAGAAAAAATTAAATATTTTCCCTTAAACTAACTAGAACTATGTTTTCCACATAACCAAAGTAGAAGGTAGGTCACTTTGTCTATTTAGACACTAGGTAAAGCTATGATCTTTTTGCCCTTTACTAAATTCAGAGTATAATCCACATATCAATAAATATTTATTAAATACCAACTTTGTGCTAGGCACTGTGCCAAGAAATAGAAAGACAAAGGAAAATAAAAAACAGTCTCTACTCTCAAAAAATTAATGGAAAGTCTAATAGCAAGAGGAGACAAAAAGGAAGCAATTAGGTACACATAAGGTATACACAGGATAAACTGCAAATAGTCAGCAGAGGGAAAGCACTAGAATTAAAGGAGATTGGGAAAGGTTTCCTGTACAAAGTAGAATTTTTCCTAGAGGGTTGAAGGAAGCCAGGGAAGCCAGGAGGTAGAGATGAGATGGGAGAATATTTCAGAAAAGGAGGACAGTTGAAGAAAATGCCTGGAGTCCAACAATCAAGTGTCTTATTCAAAAAATAACCAGGAGGCCAGTGTCACTGAATTACAGAATAAAGGGGGCAGAAAAAGGGTGAGAGGAGCTAAAGTATGGGAAGACTGGAAAAGTGGGGATGATCAGGTTATAAAGGGCTTTGAGCTTCACCTATTTAATCAAGACTAAATTATAAATTTTTTAAAAGACATTTTCAAGTGTCTTCTTTCTACAAGTAGCCAATTATAGCTATACAGATCATATACAAATGCAAGGACTGCTAACATGCTGGATAGGTTTTTGCCACATTTCCCAAGCTATATTTTATTTCTGTTACCCATGATACCTTGGTTTATTTCTTTTCATCAACCTACACTATATTTACATGACATCAAAACAGCTGGATTATTTGAACAACAAACATCTCTGGTTTCAGTATTTAGCCTAGAATTGGGCATTGGGTGACTTCTACCAAGTAATTTTCAGTGCCTCAATTTTCTCATTTTAAATAGTGACTAAAGTAAGACTGTGCCAATCACAGGCCACCAAATCAAAGAATAAGGTTTTCTCTTCATTTGAAAAACCATTCAAATGTCAGGATTCCTGTTGGATATATAGGTACAGTATTCACTAAAATACCAGTTGAACTTATTTTTCCTCCCTTAAAATAGACAGGCTTTTATAATCCTGTTCACATTTAGAGAGCAAATATGGAGTTCAGTTCTTCAGGAGAAGTCTTGCATCAAATCCCTTAGATATTTTTCTGTGCTTTGACACCCCCCTTTGACTATTTTCCCAAGGGTTCTTAGTAGTGTTATCAGAATCAAAACTAAATAAATGACTTCACCCTCCAAAACAGCAAGTCATATAATATGGCACATCTTTAAGAATTCTGGTTACCATGGCCACTTGCTTTGACCCTTTCCCCCCAATCTCCATCCATTTGAGCGCACTTTTTTTTGATAATTTAGATTATGGCCTAACTCTCAAACTAAAACAAAACAGAGCATAAAACTGCAAGATAAATCATAAAATCTTTCAAGCTATCAGATTCTAGGATAAAACACTTATCAGAATGGTCAAATTTAGTTGGCAACCCTACCTCTGAGGCCTTCCTACTTTTCCAGGCTCATAAAGGAACCATCATCCGAATCTCCCTCTTGTCTGGGTATTTCTGAAATAAAGACTCAGAACTTTTTCAATGTTTGCATGAAGGAAAGAGTCAGTGATTTGTAGAACAGAGGAGTAAAAGTAAAGGGAAGTTTTTATAACCATATGGTATAATTGTCCCTGGTCTTTGATGAAATATGCAGGGTTGGGTCTGAATCTTCACTGACTCATTTACCTCATTGTCAGACACTGCCAAACCCCCAACACAACCCCTAGCCCTGTGAGACTGACAAGTTTTCTGGTCCTTGCTGCTGGCCTGATTCTGAGAAATTCATTTACGTCTAAGACAGGATTCCCATTCAGTTATTTTTCACCTTCTAGTGCAGAAACACCTGCTTCCTAGGAAGATTAGAAGGCAGGAAGGAATCACATTGTCTTTCCCTCCCAAGCAGTTACTATTTATTATTTTAGCTTTGTGATATGAATTCCAGGAGGACTGGAGTTATTTTTTATTTATCCTTATATTTTTCTCTCCAAGTTCTAATTCAGTACCCTATACACAATTAGCACTTAATAAATATTTATTTGATTTGAATTTGACTAATTGAATTTAGCCCATCCAAAGAAAATTATTTTCATTAAATTTACTGAAACCTAATTGGCCTCTAATTTTATTGGAAGAATGAGAGGACCTGGGTTCAGATTTTGCCTCTGACATTTACTATCTATATGACTTCTGACAAGTCACAACCTTCTCAGACCTCAATTTCCTCATTTGTAAAATGAAGGACTGGAACTGATGGACTCTGCATTTCCTTCCAATTCTAAATTTATGCTCCTGTGATTCTAAGGTTATTAGCACTAAAGAATTTTTGAATTAGATATAAAATAGAAATAATCATCATAGAAACAGGAAGGAGGTATATGACTCACTGACCAGGTCAGCTAAATCAATGAGTGAAGGTTACAGACATTATAGCCAAATCATTCATATTCAGTCAGTTGGTCCACAAGCATTTATTAGGCACTTACTGTGTGCCAGGAACTGTGCTAAGTCTTGGGGATACAAAGAAAGGCAAAAGTAGGGGTAGCTCTCAGGAAATTCACATTCTAATAGAAAAGACAGCATGCAAAAAACAAAAAACAAAAACAAAACCCCGTGTATATAAAAGATTAGGTCAAACTGGTGGTAATCTCAGAATTAAAGCAATATCCCTGAGGAAGAGCAAGCAAGGCTTCTTATAGAAGTCACCAGATAATTTCATTTCTCTGGGTCTTAGTTTCTTCATCTATAAAAATAAGGGAGTTAGATTGAACAACCTCTTCCAGCTCTAGAGCCTTTGAATTGTTGTGAGTCAGATTTACAGGTTACTTAATTGTCAGACTCATGGCCCTTTGCCTTTGGCTGAGACCAGGACTCTTTCTTTCCTGTTAACTGAAGAATTAGAGCTTCCTTAAAGCTAGCCCAATAGCCAGCATTTGATGCAAATAGTACAGTTGGCACTAGACAGATAGCTGCCTTGTCCAAGGGATCCATTGTGTAACACTGTACTGGTACTGAGTTCTGTTTTTATCACAGCATCTCCAAACTTTCCAGGGAATAGTGACCAAATAAAGCATTTAAAATCTGTTTACCAGATAGAATGCAGCCAAAATTCCTGACTGACATTCATATTCATGGCTCAGCCAAATCCCAGAGGGTTGAAAACTCCCAGTAAAGTCAAATATGCTTCTTCCTTTTTGATGCTCTTTGTGAAAGGTGAGTTTGGGGAGCTATTGGAAAGAAAATGTTTTGATGCTCTTTGGAGTTTCTTTTCTAAATCCAGATGCTGGAGATGTCTCATTAACTTCTGTTTCAACCTGAATGACATTTTCCCTTCTAGCCCAATGAGCCATATTCATACAGCTGCTTTTAAAGCAGGGAGAAGGATCCCCTTCTTCCCAAGAGGCTGAAAAACTGTTCTAAGTAGGGCAAATTCAAATTGATGAGTGAATGGATAATCAGAAATTTCTTGATTTGGGGGCTAATTCAGGATCGCCTTTTTAAAAAAATGTTTAATAAAAAACATCTACTTCCTTTCTCGCTTTCCCTGCCTCAACTGGAAAAAGAAAAAAGAAAAGAAAAATTCTGTTAAAAACAAACAACCAAATAAATACTCTGGCCACATTTACCATGTCCAAAAAAAAAAAAAAAAAAAGAAAAAAAAAAAGCAGTCTCATTCCATACTTTTGTCAGGGATAATCTCGGGAAGGCAAAGAGTGGGAGATGTTTTCTGACCTCAAAATAGAAATGGTGACAAGGAATAGACTTACAATTTTGTTTGCATAGGGAACTTCTAGAGGAAGAACTCACTCTTGCAAGGCAATTTGGTATTTTCTCTGCAATTTGCAGTCTAATAGAGTTTCCTAGGACATGGGAAAGTTAAAATACAGCCATCTAGTAAGCCACAGAAGCAGCACTTGAGCCCAGATCTTCTCAACTCTAATGCAGGCACTTTATCCATTATATCAGGATGCTTCTTATCATATTTATATTAAATCCATTAGTGAAAGGAGATATAGAAGTCATCATTTATCAGAGGCCACACCTTTAGTAGATAGAGTCAGTCATTCATTCAGTTAATAAGCATTATTAACTATTTACTATGTGCCAGGCACTGTGCTAAGGACCAAGGATACAAAGACAGACAAAAATACAATTCCTATTCTTTAGGAGCTCACATTTTTAATAGAAGAAATACCACGCAAAAAAAAAATAATAATAATAAAAAATAAACAAAATATACACAGTGCAAATGAAATATATTCTCAAATACATTTTGAAAATGAATTTGAAGATATTAGTAATGGGGAAGACTAGGAAAAGGTCTCAGTTTAAGTCCTGCCTATAAGCTATACTGTTTCTATTGGGCTAGTCACTTACCTAAGAGGAAAATCTCTATGACCATAAAAAGCAGAGTAAATGCTAACTTGCACTGATAGAAAGGAATTTCTTCACCTGGAATTCTTTAAACCAATGAAATTATAGATCCAGTCCCTATACTTTTTTTTTTTCAATAGAGGTAGAGAATTTTAAAAATAAAATAAAAAGAATGTTTCTGCTATATACAGTTATAGTCGCTTGTTTCTTCAGGCTCAATGGGGTACAAACTATTGTACTAGTTGCTATGTGAGGAAGGAAAACAGTTATTATAAAGGAAATAGAAGGTAAAGTCCCCCCACTTGAAGAAGCACTACAATGAGGTGATGGTGGGAAGTCCAAAGATCTTGCTAGAGGCAAGAGCCACGGGGAAGATTCATGGTGGGAGCCACAGTAGATTGCAGCATAATTCCAATAATGACCTCTGTTCAAGAAATGAAAGAAGGAAGAAACATGACTGAAACAGGCAGTGAGGTACTCATGTAATGAGAATATGGTCAAAAGTGAGTCAGAATGAAAAACTACAGGATAAGAAGGGATAGGAGTAGCAGTATTGAAAAGATAATAGATCCATTGAAAAGGGAAAGAACACAAATTGGGTTCCTTGATTTTTATTTTAATTGCCCTGTTTGATCAATTTGGTATTATTATTAGGACGTATAGACGTTTAAACTGGAGTAAATATTTTGTAATAATTCAATTAACTTGATTAACAATTTTACTAAATTGTATCATCCATGCAATTTTTTGGAGCTTAGATTATCCAATTTCATTGTAATCAACTAGAAATAGCTATTACTTGATACTCATCCTCATCACAATAAGAACCAACATTTTTATGGCTCTTTAAAGTTTGCATAAATTATATAGTTTACATGTATAATTACATAAATTATAATAATGTTTTATATATATTATATGCATAATTACATAAATTATATATCTCATTTGATCACTATATCTTCCACTCATTTTTCAAAGTGATTTTCTTAAAGGGACAGCCATATTGACCATGCTGCCATCCCCTATTCAATAAACTTTAGTAACTCCTTATTACTTCCCCTGGATAAATATAAAATTATTTATTGGCCTTTATAACCTGCTTTTGATGCCTTTCCAATATTCTAATGTCTTATTCCTCTATTATATTATTTTTCAAGTGATTCTGCAATTTGAGGCTGAAAATTAGTGTGTTCAACTAGCCTTTTTTGCTGTACCTTGAACAAAATATTCCTTATCCCTATTCTAGGCATTTTCTCTGGCTAGTTCCCATGCCTGGAATGCTCTTCCTCCTTAACTCTACTTCCTGGCTTCCCTGACTTTCTTCAAGTCCCAGATAAAATCTCACCTTTTTCCCTATTTTCTCTCTTAATGCTAACACCTTCCCTCTGTTGATTTTTTCCAATTTATCCTGCATATGGCTTGTTTGTACATAATTATTTGCATATTATCCCTCCTTTCAGATTGTGAGCTCCTTGAGAACAGGGACTGCCTTTTACCTTTCTTTGTATCTCCCACTATAATAGATACTTAATTAAATGTTTATTGATTGGCAGTGTATAAGGAGTTTTGTTAGGTATTTTGAGATAGAGAAATTATAAGACACAATCCCTGTCCTCTAGGAGATTATGATCTTATTGGGTAAATATTATATACCTATGCACAAAACATTAGCAATGAAAGGTAGTATGTAGTTAATGCCAAATGAATGGTGCAGATAGTTAGAACTACAGAGGAGGATAAGAATCCTTATAGGCTCTGGTACTGAGATGAGATCTATATTGAAACTGTTCACAAAAATGTGTCAATTTTAAATCATCTGAGTAATTGAGAATTTTTACTTATTCAAGAGGAGATAAAATAAAGCACAGGGGAGATAATATTTTTTTCTTTTTTTTTTTTTGCTGAGGAGGCAATTGAGGTTAAGTGACTTGTCCAGGGTCACACAGCTAAGAAATGTTAAGTGTCTGAGATCAAATTTGAACTCAGGTCCTCCTTATTTCAGGGTTGATGCTCTATCCACTGCACCACCCAGCTGCCCTGAAGATAATATTTCTAAAAATGCTTAGCACAGTGCCTAGAATATAATAGTAGGCACTATAGAAATGCTCATTTCCTTCCCCCTTCCTCAGTGAAAAGAGTCCTGGACCTGAAATAATCAAGAAAACCTTGAGTTCCTGTTTTATTTCTGACTTTTAGCTTGGTGACCTTCAGTAAGCCACAATATCTAATTCTTGAATATTGAATATTTCTGTGCCTCACTTTTTTTTAGCTAAAAAAATGGAGCTAATAATACTTAAATACTACTTACCTCACAGAATTATGAGGAAACTCTTCATAACCCTTAAAGTTCCATTTTTAAAGTGTTACAGAAATAGGAACTATTGTTCAAAACTTAACTTTTTGTATAGCTTCTACAATTTTTGTGTAAGATATGAATATTCAAATATTTATATAAGATTTGATATTTAAATTCTTTAGTATTTTTTTTCAGTTCTAACTTCCAATAAAAAAAACAATAAAAAGAAAGAGAAAAAAAAAAACCCAGCCAAACAGCCACGTAGCTCGATATCTTACATATTCAGCTGTATAGACTTAAAAGTAACTGACATCTTTCTAGTAAACAAAATAACTGGCCTTTGTAGTGGTATGGATTTTATATATATAGTGGTACATACTATATCAGGTGATTCTGCAACTTAAGACTGAGAATTAGTGTAGTCAGCTGGATCTTTATCTCCTTATATCTCAGTATTTGGAATTTTCTTTCCCCAATTTTTTAAAATCAAATTCAAATAGATTCAGTTGTATAATTACCTTCATGCCATAAAGTATTAAGTGTCTGTCCTCTTAGAAAGGTCCAAATTGAAAATAACCATATCCTTCATTTTTTAAAAAATATTTTTTCCCTTATGATTCCAGCAATACAAATCTATCAAATGTTCTGCACTCTAGCCAAGAATTGGTATTTGGCAAAAGGTTCTATTGCATAGATGAGACTGGGGCAGAAGGAGAAACATGTAGACTAGAAAAAAGAGTGTGGTAATATGAACTCAGACATTCACTACTAATGCTTATTGTACCATTCAAATCATCAGATTTATATTTAATTAATATAAATGAATTATGCTGAATTAAGTTCAGATGAGAGAATTTTTTTTTAAATATTGTGATCTTTGTTCTATATTAAATTGTAACTACAAGCTCTTCATGAAGCTAAAAGGAGAATCAGAAATTGCCTTCAAAAGATGTTAAATGGAATCCACCTGGGTAGCTGTTTTTTAAACCATGAGTCCATTCCTGAATAAAAAAGTACACATTGCAAGAATTTGTCAACGGGGTAGAATTCTGTTAGGATCATATGAAGAAGACTTTGTTCAGATATTAATATTATAAAATAGAATGAAAAGAGCTTAGACTGTAAATCAGAACTGAGTTCCAGTCCAGTCTCTCCTGCTTAACTAGGTAGTCATGGGCTAGGGAGTTAACATCTATAAATGTCAGTTTCCTCTGTGGTGATTAAAAAGAGACATTTTCTGGATAATTTAATCATTTTATTAAATGGCCAGGAAGTTACTAATAAAAGGACGGCCATTTGCCCATCTCTCTTAAATCAAACATAGCAGACAATGGTGGCCCCTGGAGGGGGGTGGGGTCTAATCTCATCAGCAATGTCCTTCAAGAGCCTGAACTTTTAAAATCAGGATTTTAGAAAGGGGAGGGGGGACTCCAGGTCTCCCCAAATCATTGGTTATTAATAATCATTTCCCTCACATTATGTCTTATAAATGCAAGCTATTGTTATGATTTAGAGAAACAAACATCACTGAAGGGGGACATCATGTAATAGAGCAGAAGGAGCCCTGGGTTGCAAGTCAGGAGACCTGGATTCAAATCTCTACCTCTACCATGAATTTGTATAAATTTTCATAAGCTACAATCCTGCTGAGTAGCACTTTCTATATTTCTATAGTGACAGGATTCAACTAGACAAAAAAAAAAATTCTTACTCTAAGATTCCATATAAAATTTTTGAAAAACCTCATTTGGTTTACTAATAGTTTTTTCACTTACATTTAATAGATAAAATCCAAGTCATCCTATATTGAAAATGTATAAAACTTCATATAATAATCAAGTTATTTGGAAACATTTTAATAGATTCTTGATATAATCAAAGTCAGCATTCCCTCTCTGGCAACCCAGAATTATTCTTAATTTTTTTCTTTAAAAATATCCCTTTATTGGGCCCCACATGTGCAAGAATGTTTGTGGCAGCCCTTTTTGTAGTGGCTAGAAACTGGAAATTGAATAGATGCCCTTCAATTGGAGAATGGCTGAATAAATTATGGTATATGAATATTGTGGAATATTATTGTTCTGTAAGAAATGACCAGCAAGATGATTTCAGAGAGACTTGAAGAGACTTACATGAACTGATGCTGAGTGAAATGAGCAGAACCAGGAGATCATTATACACGGCAACAACAGTACTAAATGTACTAATTAATGTACTAATAATGTACTAATGACGATCAATTCTGATGGACATGGCTCTCTTCAACAATGAAATGTTTCAAACCACCTCCAATTGTTCACTGAAGAAAGCCATATACACCCAGAGAGAGGGATGTGAAATGTGGACCACAACATAACATTCTCATACTCCTTGATTGATGTTTGCTTACATTGTTTCCTTTATCCGATATATTTTTTGTGTAGACAAGATTTTTCTTGCACAACAATAAGTTTGGAAATATGTATACATATATTCGATTTGCCAATATTTTAACATAATTAACATGTAGTGGATATCCTGCCATCTAGGGGAGGGGTGGGTAGTTGGGGGGAAAAATTTGTAACAGAAAGCTATGTAAGGGTTATTGTTGAAGAATTACCCACACATATGTTATGCAAATAAAAAAAAATATCCCTTTATTGATATCTTTTGGGGTTTTTTTTGTCATTTATTTCCCAGTGTAGCCCCATCTCCCCTTCCTCCCAGAGAATCTATAAGAAAAAAAATGAAAAAAGGAGGGGAAAACAAATCCAGAAAATCAATTGACATATCAAAAAAAGTCTGGCATTAAATGCAAGGTTCTATATCTATAGACCCAGTTGGAGGAACTTCTTGGCACCTCTTTACCAAGAGTTGAAAAGCTTGTCCAAACTCTCTTTTTAAAAAAATCAGATCCTAGTTTTAATTACTAATTCATCATGTTTGTTTTTCCTCTCAACTTTTAAAAGTCTGTCATTTAATTTTGGGACTTGTATTTTACTATTTAATGGTGGGTGTTAATTTGTTAGCTCTCAAGTTTTTGTTTTTTTTTTTTTTTAGTTACATACACAATTCACTACTCTACCATTTGCCTATTCTGTTAACAAAAGCTTATAGAAGTATAGACCCACACTCCTCTAAAGAAAGGAATAGAGGTACTTTCTTTTATATCTTTTTTAAGGCCAAGCATGGTTATTATAATTTCACATTATTTTTTTTAGTTGTTTTGCTATTGTTTTGTTCTTCCCATTTACATTCTTGTAGTCATTGTGTATGTTGTTTTCCTGGTTCTGCCAACTTGAGTTTGCATTATTTCAAATACGTTTTCCCAAATTTTTATGTATTTATCATATTGTTTCTTACAACATAATATTATACTATTTCATATATATATCTCTAACTTAGTTTTTTGAAATAAAATTTAAGGTTATATTTTGTTCTTGTATCACCTACAATTCCCACTATAAAATAATTCATGTCTATTGGGCTATTAATAGCTCTTTTTTAAATGGAAATATGCTCAGATCAGAAGTATGAATATTACATCAAATAAGTTTAAAAAGATTCAAATATATATGTATACATATATATTTGGAGACAGGAATGTAAGTACTATTTTGTAAGTCCTGTCTTAGAGTTTCCTAGAGCATTGAGAGGTTAAATGATTACTCAGGATCACACAGCTGTTTTATGTAAGTATTGCAAAGTATAAAATATATAAATATAAAATATAAATATAAAATGAAATATATATAAAATATAAAATATTTATATAAAATAAACCCACAGTATTTCTATATGTTACTAGTGAAGGCTAGCAGCAAGAGATAGATAAAGATATTTCATTTAAAATAACTGTTGGCAAAATAAAATATTTGTTCATCTATCTGCTAGCCAGATCTAAACAACTAGAACATCAATTGCTCATGAGTAGGCCAAGCTAATATCATGAAAATGACGATTCTGCCTAAATTAATCTACTTATTTAGTGCCATACCAATCAAACTCCCAAGAAATTATTTTACAGAGCAAGAAAAAATAGTAACAAAGTTCATCTGGAAGAACAAAAGGTCAAGAATTTCAAGGAAATTAATGAAAAAAAAAATACAAATGAAGATGGCCTCACTGTACCAGACCTAAAACTATTATTAAGTGTCAGTCATCAAAATCATTTGGTACTGAATAAGAAATAGAGTAATTGGAATAGATTAGGTTAGGTTCACAAGACACAGTAATCAATGACTATAGTAATCTAGTGTTTGATAAATCCAAAGACCCCAGCTTCTGGGATAAGAACTCGCTTTTTAACAAAAATTGCTGGAAAAATTGGAAATTAGTATGGCAGAAACTAGACATTGACTCACACCTAACAACCTATACCAAGATAAGGTCAAAATGGGTTCATGATTTAGACATAAAGAGTGATTATTATAAGCAAATAGAAGAACAAAGGATAGTCTACCTCTCACATCTGTGGAGAAGGAAGGAATTTGTGTCCAAAGAAGAACTGGAGTACATTATGGAATGCAAAATGGATAATTTTGATTATTTTAAATTAAAAAGGTTTTTTGTACAAACTAAACCAATGCAGACAAGATTAGAAGGGAAGCAATAAACTAGGAAAATAATTTTTACATTCAAGAGTTTAAAGGCCTCATTTGTAAAATATATTAAGAATTGCTTCAAATTTATAAGAATTCAAGCTGTTCTCCAGTTGATAAATGTTCAAAGAATATGAACAATTTTCAAATGAAGAAATTGAAACCATTCCTATTCATTTGAAAAGGTATTTAAATCACTATTGATCATAAAAATGCAAATTACAAACAACTCTGAGGTACCACTACACACCTCTTAGATTGGCAAAGATGACAGGAAAAGATAATGATTAATATTGGAAGGGATGTGGGAAAACTGGGACACTAATACATTGTTGGTGAAGTTGTGAACTGATTCAACCATTCTGGAGAGCAATTTGGAACTATGCCCAAAAGACTATCAAATTGTGCATACTCTTTGATCCAGCAGTGTTTTTACTGGGCTTATATCCCATGGAGATCTTAAAGGAGGAAAAAAGGATCCACATGTGCATTGTGGCAACCCTTTTCGTAGTGGCAAGAAACTGGAAACCAGAGTGGATGCCCATCAGTTGGAGAATGGCTGAATAAGTTATGGTATATGAATGTTATGGAATGTTATTGTTCTGTAAGAAACAATCAGCAGGACGATTTCAAAGAGGTCTGGAGAGACTTACAATGATTAATTCTGATGAATGTGGCTCTTTTCAACAATGAGATAATTCAGGCCAATTCCAGGGATCTTGTGATGAAGAGAGCCATCTGTACCCAGAGAGAGGACTGTGGGGACTGAGTGTGGATTACAACATAGTATTTTCACTCTTTTTGTTGTTGTTTGCTTGCATTTTGTTTTTTCTCATTTTTTTTCCTTTTTGATCTGAGGTTTTTCTTAAGTTTTAAATTGCATTTGTGAATCGAACTGGAAAGTTCATGGAATGTATTCATTTTTTCAATTCTTTCACACTCAGTACTAATAATTAATTCTTAAGAATAACTGTTTAATTTCAATAGATTTGTGATGGAAAGTGCCATCTGCATCCAGACACAGAACTATGGATTTTGAATGTGGATCAGAGCATAAAAATTTTCACCTTTTGCTGTTATTGTTGTTTGCTTGCATGCTTTTTTCTTTCTCATGTTTTTTTTTTCCTTTTTGATCAGATTTCTCTTGTGAAGCATGACAACTGTGGAAATACATTTAGAAAAATTGCACATGTGTAAGCTATTTCAGATTGCTTGCTGTCTTGGGGAGGGGAGAGATAGGAAGAGAGGGAGAAAAAAATTAGAACACAAGGTTTTACAAAGATGAATGTTGAAAACTATCTTTGCATATATTTGAAAAAACAAAATACTATTATTAGGGATTTGTTCTTGGCTCTGGACTATTCAACATTCTGAAAATCAATGACATAAAGGCATGTGTGACAAGTCAAATGCATAGATGCTAGGAAGAATAGTTAGTACACTGGATGAGTCAGGATCTAAGAGATTGTATAAGTTAGATATTATTATTATTTCCTTTACAGCCTGCCATAGGACTTGCCTGAGTTTCCTCATCTGTAAAATGGGCTGGAATAGGAAATAGCAAAACACTTCAGTGTCCTTGCCAAGAAAACTATAAATGAGGAAACCAAGAGTCAGATACAGTTGAAAACAACTGAAAGGCGATAACACAATTCCTATGGCCAATGACTACCCTCAGAAATTGGAAGCTACTCAGGATGATTTCAAAGAATCCTACAAGTAGCCAAAATGTTATATAGAGGAGTTGCCCACTACCACAGCCCAGGAGCTCTTAGCTCTCTCATATCCTCCTCATCAGGAGATTTTCCTCAAAACTGTCAGAAAGAATGATAGTTTCCTTACCAATAGGTTTTGTAATCTACTGGCTAGTTTTATAATCTTCTCTTATATCCATCATGCATTCCAATGATTTTTGTTACAACAGGCACATCCCCAAAGTACACCTTCCAGATCCTTGCCTAGGACTAGTGATTATGAATAGATGTTCTCTATACATAGAGAAGATTGGACTGATTCTAGTATATGGTAATCTGATAGCAGGATCTTAAAAGCCAAACTTGTTTCATTATTTGTATTTCTATCCCTAGATCCTAATACACACAGTACTTGGTATATAGTAGGAGCTTAATAAATGCTTATTGATTTATTGAATGATCAGATGACAGGGGTAATAGCTTAAGGAGACAATATGGGACCAGGGCACAGTACCTCAGAATTGATTAAAAGCCTTCCATTAATGCTTTTCCAGCAAGCCATAGTTGTGAAGTTTGAATGTGGTTGAATTAATAGGGCAGAGGAGATTCAGCTCAAAGTAATACTAACATATGTCTGTGCACAGCAGGGATGAGGAATTCAGGATACCACAATAAAAGACCAGAGCTCTTGGGAGGAAGGTTGAGTCATTCATTAGCATTCATCAAGTCCATTAACCAAGATCCCTAACATTGTTCTCAGTGGCATCTTGAAATCTCTGCTATAGCAACTGACTCCCTACTGCATAGGCAGCAAGGTATTGCACTGGGTAGCACTTAAGTCCTGGAGCCAGGAGGAACTGAGTTTGAATTCAACTTCAGCCACTTACTAGTTGTGTTCTGGTAAGTACCTGTAAGGTACAGTGTCCTTGTAGAAAGGCATCTAGCCTCTATTTGAACACTTTTAGTGAGTTTTTTTATTTGTAAATTCCTTCAGGTCAAGAATCATATCTTGGTCCTGATAAGACTTGGTAAGACAAGAATCATATCTTAGTACTGGTAAGTAAACTCTTCTTGTGTCAATTCCTCATCTGTACTAAACTGGAGAAGGAAATGACAAATTATTTTAGTATCTTTGTCAAAAAAAAATAAAAAAACAATGCAACCCAAAAAAACCCAAATGGGGTTATGGAGAATCAAATATGACTGAAATGATAACAACAGCAAAACCTTATTACATCAGAACAAACCCTCTATTTGCTGTCAGGAAACTTGGATTTAGATCCTAACTCTGCTACTTACTATTTTTGTGTTGTCCAGTAAGTTTCTTAACCACTCTAGACTTCAGGTTTTTTGGGGGGTTTTTTTCTGTAAATTTAGGGAGTGATGCAGAATTAAACAACATTTTTGAATATGGCCACTGTGGGATTTTTTTTTGACTATGAATATTTTTTCTCTTTTCTTTTTCCAATGTCATGAGCATGGAGGGGTGGGGAAGGGAAATAAGGGCTTGTTATTTGAAGAGTAAATGAAATACTTTAAAAATGCTTTTTTGAAAAAGTCTGTAAAGTATGTGATGATCCAACAATTCCTTGGATTTCAGAACTCCACAGAAATTTAGATTCTAAATCTGGTCTGTCCTTTGGTTTATACTGGAATGGATTCAGGCTTTGATCCCAGAATTTTTTCCCTAACTTCTCTACTTGCCCTAATCATAATAGGTATCTCATGCTAGAGATGTGACATTTTGAGGGAATTAAAATTTTTTTTTAATCTTCTAACATCCTGATATTTCCTCATTCTCAGATATATAGCACTATCAAGAGAATATCAGTATTACATACATGGGCTTGTACACAAGTCTCTCATTTAGGATCATTAAAAATTATAAGTATAGGAACTGGTTTGAATCACATCATTGTTGAAGAGAATCATGTCCATCAAAATTGATCATCGTATAGTCTTGTTGCTGTGTATAATGTTCTCCTGGTTCTGCTGATTTCACTCAGCATCAGTTCATGCAAGTCTCTCCAGGCCTCTCTGAAATCCTCCTGTTGGTCATTTCTTACAGAAAAATAATATTCCATAACATATACCATAATTTATTCAGCCATTCTCCAATTGATGGGCATCTTTTCAATTTCCAGTTTCTTGCCACTACAAAAAGGGCTGCCACAAACATTTTTGCACATGTGGGTCCCTTTCCCTCCTTTAAAATCTCTTTGGGATATAGGCCCAGTAGAAACACTGCTGGGTCAAAGGGTATGCACAGTTTGATAACTTTTTGAGCATAGCTCCAAATTGCTCTCCAGAATGGTTGGATCCGTTCACAGTTCCACCAACAATGTATCAGTGTCCCAGTTTTCCCACATCCCCTCCAACAGTTATCATTATCATTTCCTGTCATTTTAGCCAATCTGACAGGTGTGTAGTGGTATCTCAGAGTTGTCTTAATTTGCATTTCTCTGATCAATAGTGACTTGGAGCACCTTTTCATGTGACCGGAAATAGTTTCAATTTCTTCGTCTGAAAATTGTCTGTTCATATCTTTTGACCATTTGTCAATTGGAGAATGGCTTGAATTCTTATATATTTGAGTCAATTCTCTATATATTTTAGAAATGAGGCCTTTATCAGAACCTTTGGATGTAAAAATATTCCTATTGTTCAGCGATGAAGATAGTCATATACATCCAGAGAGAGGCCTGTGGGAACTGAGAGTGAACCACCACACAGCATTTTAACGCTTTCTGTGAATATTTCCATGCATTTTTGTTTTCCTTCTTAGGTTGTTTTTTTCTTCTTCTCTTTCTAGATCTGATGTTTCTTGTGCAGTAAGATAACTGTATAGATATGTATACATGTATTATATTTGTCATATAATTTATCCTATCTAGCATGTATTAGATTACCTGTCATCTAGGGGTGGGGGTGGGGGGAAGGAAAGGAAAAGCTTGGGGAAAAAAAAGTTCTTTTGCAAAGGTCAATGTTGAAAGGTCACTCATGTTTTGTAAATAAAAAGCTTTATAAAAAAAAAATTATAAGTATAGTCTTCAAAGGCGAAACAGATTGACTTCCTACTGTTGAGTTCTAGGTTTTTCTGTCTACCCCAAGGTATTCTTATTGATAGAGTAATTCACTGTGCTGCTTGTTCATGTCATGGACAATACACATATGTGTTTATCCAATTTGTTTTTCTAGTGAAACTCATCTGATCATCTTTCACATTGCTATGGTTTTTAACTAAGAAGTCTTTTTTAGTGTATCAAGGGTTTATGCAATTAATACAGCTAATTTTTTTGGTATTGAAATCACAGACTCAAAGAAATAACAAAAATTTTAGAGATAAACTTTTATCTATGAAGGAATCTTTTTTACAATGTCCCTGCAGATAGACATCCAACTTCTATTTAAATACTTTTAGTGAGTTATTTTATTTGTAAATTCCTTCAACTCAAGAATCATCTTAGTTTCTTTTGTATCCTTCCTATTGCCCTCAATATAGTTCTGTCAACTAAATGACATAGTGGACAGACCAATGGATCTAGAAACAGAAAGATAAGTTCAAATCCAGCCCGTCACTTAATAACATATGTGACTATGGGTATTGCTTAGTCTGCCTGCCTCAGTTTTCTCATGTATAAAATTGGATTGTAATATTGGTACCTACCTCTCAGAGTTATTGTGAGAATAAAATGAGACAATATTTGTAAAATAGTTTGTGAGCTTTAAAGCACTACGTTAAAGTCATTTTTAAATTGTGCCCAACTCTTTGTGACACCATTTGGGATTTTTTAGCAAGGTTTGCCATTTCCTTCTCCAGCTCATTTTGTAGATGAGGAGACTGACACAAACTGGAGTTTGACCTCAGCGTCTGATATCAGATTTGAATTCAGGAAAATGAATCTTCCTGACTTTGGCACTCTAATCATAGTGGCACATAGCTGCCTCACTAGCTATTATGGTCTGTGCTTATCAATACATAAATATTTCTTGAATGATGAATAGATTTTGCTAAGGCTATTCAAATATGTTTTCATCTTTCAAAGGTTTACTTGTTAACCAAGAGTCCTAAATTATTTACTCTTTTTCCTCAAATTTGCTAATGTAAGTACATTTACCTAAGTTGTTTAATTTAACCCTTGGGATCTATTACATTTAGTTAAAAGAGAATATCTAAAGGGAATAAATTGATTTACTCTGGTGTGACCTCAAACATCATATTACACTTAACCCATATTCACGAAAGTTCAAAAGGTTTCTGTTCTTTGCTGAATAGCCACAAAACAGAAGTGGACAGTGTCAGCTTAATGTATTATAATAACCCTCTTGAGTATTCCCTTGTTATGGATGGATTCTGCTATCAAGAAGACATCTATTAATGTATGTGTGTGTGTGTGTGTGTTCACAAGAACAGTTTTATCTAGGTGTAAGACACCATTACCCTTAGCCTACCATACTCTGACTTACATTGAGAAACTATTTTGATTTAGTAAAGAGTATACTTTTTATGTAAAAATGTGTTCAAAAAATAAAACTGCGATGCAAGTTAATTATAGTTTAATGGACTTGATCTTCAGTCATTCTTTCTGGTTTTCTTTTAGAGGCTTCTGTTCATTTTGCTAAAGACAGCTGGGGATATCCTATTCACTCCTTCCCCTCCCCCATATAATTCATGTTTTTTAACCCCCTCCTTTCTATCCCAGAGTAATTTAATCTAAATCTCCCTATTGCTATCTCTCTTTCCTAAACCATATCTCACTTCTCAATATCACATCTCTGTGTTAGGCTCCCTTAGACAGGAAAGATAAAGCTTCTCATTTTTCTCTCTTAATCCTCTGCTTTCCACAACTTCCTCTCAGGGTGTAGATGACAGTGTTCTAACTCCCCTGGAAGGAACAGCACTAAAAATAATATCCCATGTATGACAGAACAAGAACAGAAATCCTGGTATATGGGAGTCAACGTGTGAACAGCTTTGGGGGTAGTACTGATCACATTCTGGTCACAAGTGTGTGTATACTACCCTCTTCCTTTCTCTTCAGGGTTCTCTTACTTTAATGGAACTTCCCCTACAAATCAGATTATGAGACATCTAGGTCTCTTTTTTTCTGGGACAGCGTGTTTTTAAGTTTCCTACCTTGGAATTAAAAGCTCTATGAAAATGTAAATGGATAAAACCTCCACTCTAATGTTTTTATTCAATTCTGTCATTTCATTTAGTGAAGCATCTACTACATTTATGGTACTGAGATGAAAAATAAATTAGTCCCTGCCCTCAAGGAGCTTATAAGTGAATGCAGTGTGAACACACAGAAGCATAAGGAAAAATAGAATGTAAGCTACTTGAGAGTAGGGATTTTCTCATTCTTTATATTTGTATTTTTATTGCATAGTACTTGGTAAGTGTAATGAGCAATGTTTTATGAGTTTAAATACCTGGCTTAATGAATGCTTGTTAGTTGAGGAGGCACTCAGCTGCTGGAGGCAGTAGTGCCATTGAGAAGGAAAAAGCACTGTCTCTAGAGTCAAAGGACCTGGATTCAAATTTTACTTCTGACAATATCTGTTATGCTCTTGGGCAATTTATTCTATTTCCTCAAGATTCAAGTAAAAATATCTGTATCTGTAAAAATGAACTTTGCAGCCTTTTGAATTTTCTTTCAGTGCTTGCTACATCTATGATGAAGGCAAAGGAGGGATATAAAGTTTGAAGTGGGATCAAACTCTTTCATCTGAAGAGAATCATGGAGAAGTATCACCTGAGCTGAATCTTTAGAAGCATTTCAAAAGGTAGATATGAAGAAAAAGCACCATGTAGGCAGAGAATATGACTTGCCTCAATGTATGAAGGCAGGAGCGAACAGAACAAGACCAAAAAATAACTAGGAAATTTGACCCCATTCAATAGTGAATGTCACTTTTCCAGCTTTTCAGTACAGCTATAGATTCAGAGCATATGGTGATTACATTATTATTGTACAGAGAATAAAACTAACAGAAAACTAGACCATATACTTATGTATGGAGATAGTTGCTACCAATCACAATTTAGCCTTCCCTGTCGCCCCTGATCATTTTCTTCTCAAATTTGGATAGGATGAATCCCAACCATATACATCAAAGGAAGACAGGGAAAGCAATGGGAAGAAATGTTGTAGACTACTAGTCTCAAATTCATAAACTTAAAAAAGAGATAATTGTGAGAGACTTCTTTCTGTCTCAAGATCATGAGTTAATTAGGAAGAGCAGCTTGGCAATTGTATACTTCTGTTTTCTGGGTTATGAACTCTGAATTGCACTGACTTTCCTTTGGTCACCTTGCTTCCAATGGTGCTGACAGATACATGATAGATATTTTGGACTTAAGTTATTTCTGGCAGGCCATGACTATGGCATCTACACTCTTCCATGTAGTTCCTTGCTATTTCTATTTATTTTATTTCCCAGAAGTCTGAATTGTAAAAGCAAAGGAAGACAGGAGGTAAAAAAGAGGATGCTACTATATACATATAACTTGAACATAACAACTATATTCTCCCTTCTCTCCTTCTCTGGGATGATTCATGTATTTCAATCTTCCTTCATGCTGGTGGATCTGGAAAAAGGATTCCCAAACCTGGGAGAATGGAGGCTTACCATACAACAGGGTATTAGGAGTAACTCATATGTGGAGAATATACTCCTGGTATTCACCACTATAGATCCTTAGCCCCCATTAGTGATCTTCCCATTTAATTTAATAGCTACAATAACACTAGCTAGTATTTATATTTACTAAAAAAGGAAGCAAAAGCAAGTGTAAACATAACACTCAATAGAAGGTAAAGCTGAGTCATTCTATCTCCATTCAGGATGGTGGGCACATATTTAACAGAAACTTAGCAGTGAGGCACATAAAAAAAAAAAAAAAAAAAAGAAATCCATGTACTGAGGAAGTGCAGAACTCTGGACTATAGGTCTTAATTTGCTTGATCTTTTTTATTTATTTATTTTTCTGCTGAGGCAATTGAGGTTAAGTGACTTGCCCAGGGTCACACAGCTAGGGAATGTTAATGCTTGATCTTTTAAAGGAATTGCTTGTACATTTTACCTGTTAGGAGTAAAATTTTTTTTTAGGATTTGTGTGTGTGTGTGTGTGTGTGTGTGTGTGTGTGTGTGTGTGTTTACAAGTGGGTCTCCTTTTAGTCTTCAGAACTCTCTACTACTCTCAAATCACTGAAGCAATATTAAGTCCTTCAATCACATAGCCATCCTTGGCCGGGTGCTGAAAAATTTGTGTGCTCTTTCAGCTATTGTAAATTATGTTCAGCTTATGAACTTTTCTTTTAGTTGATGATCCTGAGACAAATTGGAAGCCCTTCACAATTTTCTAAAGCAAAGAAATTTAAGTATGAGACAGATACACAAAACTTCCACTCATTCCTTTTCACAAAATATATCAGCATAACTCTCAGAAAGATAGTTAAAAACTTTTATTTCCCTTGCTCGTCCCCTGCTTTCTTTAACTATCTAGGACAGTAAAAGGCAGACACCCCTGAGAGGTTTCTACTTGTTCAGGTTATAGATGGCACTAAACAGCAGTTAAGATAGTGCTTTATGATATAAAGGATTCTGCTTTCTTCCACTAAACAGCTACAACAGTATCTCACAGCATCCCCCTTCAATTGCAAAGCAGTTGTCAGCAATAATCTGTTGACACATAGTTTCTTTCTTCTATATTCTGTATTCTATATTTTATATTCTATAAGGGAATTCTTTCAACTCCTTCTGTCCCTACCTTCTTCTGCTTCTTTCCCAATTGCCTATTTTAATACAGTCATCTTAGGCTTCTTATATCTCAAACTAGGGGGTTTTTTGAAAGTAATGATACATTTCTAACTCAGGTTGAGAAAATCTAAATCCATAGTTCTCTCAGATGCAGCACAAATAGGCAATATGCAAATTTTCCCATTGTATACGAACAATTCTGTATTTATTTTGTGGAGTTATAGTTTCTCATCTACTTTAACATCTGAAAATAGAAATATGTAAATTAATTGATGGGTTACATTGACTTGTAGCAATCCCCACTAGCACCTTTATCTTTGAAAGACAATGTTCTTCACTCCAGTCCTCTCAGAGCAGTCTGTGTCTCTCCTCAAGAATTATCTGATGAACTGTTTCTTCTCAAGGTGATTTTATCAGTGTTCCACACATTGATGTTCTTTTCTTCCTTTCAGAATTCAAAATGGACACATAACAAAGGGGCATTAGGTTACATAGCAATAGAATATCTTTAACCTATCTTATTACTTCCTCTATGAGATCACTAATACCTGGAGGTGGAGGTTGGGAAAAAGAGGTAATCGTCCTCCCTTGCCAGAATCATTAGAAAATTGCTATGCTAGTCTTTCTCTATGAATCATCTTCTAAAGCCCAGAGGGAAACATTTGAAATAGAGACACTGGAACACAATTTTTTTAGAGATTGGAAATGAGTGCAACTGGTTAGACTCTAGAGAGGTCATTCCTGACTCTTATTCAGTGATTAGAATGGTTGAGTGGGAAAGGACCTCATGATTGTTTGGCTTTTTTAAAATTAATTTTTATTTTTTGTTAATCTGACCTTGATAAAAATCAATAGGCATGAACATTTCTATATATATGGAACAGAAAAATAAGGCTGTATATGAAATCCAAATGTCAATTCTATGAAGTTTGCCTTTTTAAATAAAATAAAATCAATACAACATATAACTTTCAAAACTATCCTGCTTGTCTAAGTTTTTTTTTTTAATATCCTGCTGTTCTCTTCTGAGCATTTTTAAAAGGCTCCAGTTTTCTCTTTGTTTCTTGTATCCTTGTTTTCCAGTATGTGATATGTGTGTATATGTATATGTACACCTATCTATATGTATGTATATGTATCAATACATAGGTAGATAGATAGATCCCTTGAGATTCTTGATTTTTTTGTTCCTCTAGATCAGGTTCTCAAAGTGTGATGTGGGCAATGCCAGAATCCTTAAGAGCCATTCAAAGGGTCTTCCAGGTCAAAACTATTATTATATTATTAAGGTCCTTAAAACCTGTCTCCTGGCAGCCAGTTTTCACCAAAGATCCTCCCAAGCACTCCCAAGATCTAGACCAGGTCTCTGAACAATGAATGATTTCCCTTTTAGGTTCTTAAATAGGTACCTTTAGAAATTTATTAGATTGGCACTTGTCTATTGTCCTAACTATTGAGGAATCTGGGGATGATTGATGACTTGACTTTAGGAGTTTAAGCTCAGTTGTAGTAGGGTAAAATAGAAGAATCACACTATAGTGTAGATATCTACACCAAGTTCAACATCAATATGGTGAGTCCCTGGAGCAGAGAGCCACTACGCTGCCCAAAGAAGGAAAGGAGGGAGGGAGAATAGGAGAAAGAAAGGAGAAAAGAAAGGAAAGATAAAAGAGGAAAAGAGGGAAGGAGAGAAAAAAAAAACTTGCTAGTTGTGTGATTCTGGGCAAGTTATTTAATTTCATTTCCTCATCTGTAGAAAGGGTTGAACTTGATGCCCTTAAGGGTCTCTTCCAGGTTTAAATGTATGATCCTGTAGTTTAAATAATGGGGGAATTCCAAGTTCAAATCAAGAATCATCATATCAAAAAGAGTAAGAAATTGGGAAGAAATAGATCAACTGGGGAGACCCACAGATCTCATTTCCACCTAACACAAACTTCTTGATATTAACAGATTCTGGTAGTGGTGTGGGCTTCCAAGCTTTAGGCTATTTATCTCACTTTGACAAAATTAAACTGCATATCTTACCTATGAGCCAATGGAAAAATCTCAAGATTCTTTCAAATAGCCATGTGCTAAGAATAAAGATAAGTCTAAGTTCATCAGGGAGAACCAGAGCAGTGAAGCTATCATTCCTGTTAAATACATCTGAGAAAGTTCCAGGAGGAAAAATGTATTAAATCTTTCTGAAGTCATGAGGGAAGCAGAAAGACTAGAATGATACAAGTCTGTGGGATGGTAGAATTAGAAATAGAATTTAGGCCTGAGCAAACTATTTTCTAATAAGAAGCCTAGTGAGAAGTAAAACAGTAACAAAACACACACACACACACACACATACACAACACAACTAAAGCTCAGACCATGTAAATAAACTCAGTGAAAATGGTTTAGGAAAATAAAATATTTCCCTGAAAAGGAATTCTTTGGGCTGTTTCAGGAGGATTTCATAGTGTAAGGATTTGTCCTTAGAACCAAGAAGATAAAAGGAAAGGTCATTTGCAACCCACAAAAAGATGAAAACAAAATGTAAACTTAATCTTTATTCCAACACCTCCCAAACATTTTCTAATATCTGTAATCACTTTTGGATGGGAATATTTTATATAGCAGCCATTACTCACCTTTATTTTTTTTGTGTGTTATTGATGCCTTTTGTTTTTACATCACATTTTTTTTCAAATATGCTCCTTTCCTCTCCTCAGTTAGCCTTCTTTTGTAGCATATACATATATGTACATACATATACATACATATTTATGTATATATTTTAAAGTTCATTCAAGTCATTTCTAAGAGCATATATGACAATCCATTTTCATAGTTGTTTACTGCTCTAAAGAAAATAGAGAAATTATTTTTCTTCTCAGGGACAAGTCTAATCATTAAAACACTTTTTTATTATTCTTTCCATTTACACCATCATCGTGTATTTTGCTTTTCTGGCTTCCTCAGAAACACTTAAAAACCACTCAACAAAATGTTGAAAACTTTAAATACAGAGAAAGTGGATATATCAATATAATAAACATTACTTAAATGAAAAAAAATAATCCTATAGAATTGGATGGGTGGGAATCATGAGCAAAAAGACAATCAGTACTTCAGGGGGCAGAGAGTAATAGTGGGGAGACCATTTAGAATCCTTTCAGGTTTGATACTCATCAGTTTATTTTTTTGTGTAAAAAAGGTAAACTACAAGGGATTGTTTATTAAGTACCATAAGCAACCAAAGTACTAAGAGGTAAAGAATGACCAATATGTATTATTCATATGCATTGTAAATGATCATGGCACTGCATGAAACATAGTCCCAGCTGAATCTCTGCCTCCAGGAGTTTAAAAAAGACTTCCAGTATTTATGACACAATATGTGGCAATAAAGTGTTGCTGTATCCTGGCATGATTGGTGATAAAGCTTAAAATATCATTAATACAGAAATGGGCAGTTATAAAACATAAACTACTCTCACTCTGAAATGTTGGAAATTTCTAAGTTCACCTAGCTACAATAATTCTGGAACAGAATTACTTAATTGATGGGAATTGGGGAGGGAATTGGAGGAAGGAGCAGGGAATCTCTGATTTCATTTGTGACTTCCTGGTATCAAAATTCATCCCATTAAGGAAGAACAGCAACTTACCACTAACTTAGAGTCTTAAAGAGTTGTCTTGGGGTCACAAAGGATTTTAATGACTTAGTCAAGATCATAAAGCTAGTATTTACTTGAACCCTAATCTTCTTTTCTCCAGGGCTGGCTACTGGTATGATCGTGGGGGGAAAAATTGCTTAGCTTTTCTGGGTTTCAATTTTATCAACTATTGATATGAAGGATTTTAGCTGGATGGCTTCAGTTTGAGTGGTTGTACTAGATGGCCTCTGAGGTGGATTTCAATTCTAATTTAATGATTCTATAATTTCATTTCATTTTGAGTTGAATCCATAATCCTGTATCCACTAACTGTAATACAATTACCAAAATGTTTTTAGGAAGGACTTCTTAAAGTTTACAAAAGAGATTGGCAATTGCCCATCAATAACCTTAAAATTTTCTAATGATAACCTTAAAATTTTCTAATGATAAAACTTTCTATGCATCTAAAGTGAATAAGGACAAACTATCAAGACATTGTTGAAACATTAATTTAGGATATAGCTACTTTGCCCATTCACTTAATGGGCTACATATTTGGGTTGCACTGCAACAATCAAGAAAGTTTGCTATGTGAGAGAAAAAAAGTAATCTTCCTGAAGCTCACAAAATTATAGTGGAGAGTGGCCACATAAACAAGGTTTTATTAATTCATTTTTTGAATGGTCAAAGGTGCTAAGCATATGTATTAGATGGGATTCAAGAGACATTCCAAACCCAGGAAACCTACATGTACTCATGGGGTATATAATCT
Organism: Myrmecobius fasciatus; assembly: GCA_023553655.1. Lineage (NCBI taxonomy): Eukaryota > Metazoa > Chordata > Mammalia > Dasyuromorphia > Myrmecobiidae > Myrmecobius > Myrmecobius fasciatus. The sequence continues at coordinate 422,917 of JAJPUD010000948.1, forward strand.
TATTAACACATACTGCATTTGGCTAGTATAGGTATAGCCATTGTTGGAAAACCCCCAAAGACTGGGATTTTTCCATATTTCATTTTCTAGCTATGCCCCCTCCTACTTTTTGTTCCTAGAAATTATCTTTTTCCTTTAGAAAAAGAACAAGCTTTTAACACTTCAAAAACTAGAAATAGAATCATCTAAATAATATTTAAAATTTTATAGAAGCCACACTTTTCTCATATGTTACTTCTTATTACCACCCTATGAAAAATTCCATGTATTCTTGCTTACTAGGAAGCAGACATCCAAAAATGTGTCACTTATTCTGGTTTTTATTCTATCTCGCTGATTAAGTTTCTTTTTACTAAGGGGAAATATTTGCTTTTTCTTTGCTGTCCTTTCATTCAATACCTTAAAAAGAATTTCAACATACTAAAATAAAGCATGGAAAAAAAAATCTCCAGTACTAATGGTAAGAGCTTGTAGTTTCCTGTCACTTGGTATGAAGGAAATTCCAAGCTGGTTACCAGAGAAAACTTGGGTCCAGTATTCTTCCATATGTTTTACTGTTTACTATAAGTTATAATTGTTATGGGACTTTTGCCTCATCAGAAGAATATATCTTAAGCATATCCAAGGATATCACTTTTCTGATCAAAAGCCTTCTTTAGCTTCTCTTTGTCTACTGAAGAACATATAGACTCCTGCTCCTGGCATTCAAGAGTCTCTCTAGTCTTATTCTAACTTAACTTTCTAATTTCAACTCATCTCACATTGTTAATTTCTATCTAATTTATGGGTAACAGGACTTATCTCACCTCCAAAGGCTTCATCAGAACTGGTCACCAAGAAGAGTCAAGCCAGAGGAATGTAGATCATGGTGGTTCTTTATTCAGCTCCCATTTCCTCCATGGTGTTTTGCCTAGCCTTTTTTTTCCCTTATCTCCAAGGCTTATATCTCCTCTCCTAGCCTCTCCTCCTAGGCCTGCCTCTCGCCTAGTCCCTCCTCCTTGTCTTGCCTCTCCTCATCCTGACCCCTCCTCCTTGCCTCTCTTTCTTTCCCCCACTTTGAGGTCAAGTTCTTTGTCCATACACCCACACCCATCATCAGCAATAAGCTTGTAAGGTGTGGTTCTCTTTTCAAGAGACCACTTAAAACAGCCAGTCATTATAATGAAATCATTAATAACAATCTCCAGCACACCTCAGGGTCTTAAGTTTCTCAAGGGAATCAAACTACACCCTTTGATCCACAATTCAAGGACAAGCTTCTTCCCCAAAATCTTTTAGGGGTCCCCCAACATCACACTATTTTCCTTAATGTAATTCAGGTTTCAATCAAATCAGATTATTCTACAGCACTCACTATTGTCCTACTCTATCTCCTCTTCACTGATATGACATCTCATGGCTAAAAAAGAGTGTTTCCAAAAATCAGACCACTCTAATATCTCTTTTGGGAGGGAAAGTCTCCTTCTTTCAAGATATAACTCAGTTGCTGTCCTCCACTCTAAAGTCTTTCTTCACCCTTCCATCTTAAATATATTTTTAATCTTAAATTTTCCTATAAATTTTCATTTCCTATTAAAAAGTAAATATGATGCTGATACCTAAACCAGGAAGAGTAAAAATAGAGAAAAAAAATTATAGATAAATTTCATTAATGAATACAGATGAAAAATCTTAAATAAAATACTAGCTAAAAGATTACAACATATTGCAAAGATTAGACCTTATAATCAAGTGGGATTTGTGCCAGAAATGCAGAGATGATTTGACATAAGGAAAACTATTAATATAAATAAATGTTTTTTTTTTTTTTTTTAAAAACATGGTACTATCAATAGATGCAGAAAAAACTTTTGGTGAAATATAATACTCATTTTTATTAAAAAAAAACTTAAAGTGAGATATAAATGGATTTTTCCTTAAGTTGATAAAAAGAATTTATGTAAAAAATTTATGTACAAACATTATTTGTAATGGAGATAAGCTAGAAGCCTTTCTATTAAGATCCCCTTGTGGGAAAAAAGGATGCTCATTTCACCAATATTATTCAGTATTGTATTGGAAATCCTAGCAATAACAATAAGAGAAGAAAAAGAAACAGAAGAAATCAGAAAAGGGAATCAGGTTAAAAAAAAGTACTATTTCTTTTTGCAAAAAAAAACATATTGTATGTAGGTTTTTGGCTTTTAATCCAGTTCGCTACCCGCTTCCGTTTTATGGGAAAGTTCATCCCATTCACATTCACAGTTAAAATAACTATATCTGTATTCCCTGCCATCTTATTTACCCAGAATTATGATTTTCTCTTCCCTTTCCCCTCTCTCCCTTTCCCTCTCCCCAGTACTTTGCTCTTGATGACCACCTCCCTTTAGGAGGACCAATAATTCTCCTCCCTTTAGAGTCCCTCCCTCCCCTTTATACCTTTCCCCTAATCCTTCTATTAGTTTATCCCTTTCCTTTTCTCCCCTCCCTCCTACCTTCCCACAAGGAGGATCAGTTCTTTGAAGCCAAATGTGTCTGATATACTCTCTTAGAGTCCAATCTAATGAGAGTAAAGTTTACACAATACTCATCGCCCTCCCTTCTTTCCCTCAATTATATTAGATCTTCTATGTTTCTTTATGAGATTTTGCCTTATTTTACCTCCTTTATTTTAACTTTATTTTGCCTCCTTTCCCCCCTTCCCCCTTTTTCTTTTTCAGTATGGTATCCCTTCCACCTGTAATTTCTTTTCCATTATTATCAAAGAAAAATCATATTATACTGCCATTCTTTAAGGATACCTATAGTCAAATATAGTTCTCAAGAGTTTTCCTTTTTACCTTTTTATGCTTCTCTTGAGTTCTCTATTTGGAGGTCAAATTTTTTGTTCAGATCTGGTCTTTTCATTAGAAATAAGTGAAATTCTCCTGTATCATTGAATGACCATCTTCTTCCCTGGAAGATGATGCTCATTCTAGCTGGATAACTTATTCTTGGCTGTAATCCAAGTTCTTTTGCCTTTCGGAATATCTGATTCCAAGCCCTTCGATCCTTTAAAGTGGAAGCTGACAGATACTGTGTAATTCTAATTACATTTCCTCGGTATTTGAACTGTTTCTTTCTAGCTGCTTGCAATATCTTTTCCTTGGTGCGATAGTCCTGAAATTTGGCCACGATATTCCTTGGGGTTTTAATTTTGGGGTCGTTTTCAGGAGGTGATCAGTGAATTCTTTCAATACCAACTTTGCCTTCTGATTCTAAAACATCAGGGCAATTTTCTTTCATGATTTCCTGGAAGATAGCATCCAGGTTCTTTTTTTCATCGTGGCTTTCAGGGAGTCCGATAATCCTTAAATTGTCTCTCCTGGATCTGTTTTCCAAGTCAGTTGTTTTTCCTAGAAGATATTTCATATTTTCTTCTATTTTTTCATTTTTTTGTTTTTGTTTGACTGATTCTTGAAGTCTTATTGAGTCATTTACTTCTATTTGTTCAATTTTAATTTTTAAAGTATTATTTCCTTCAGTTATCTTTTTTAGCTCCTTTTGTAGCTGGCCAGTTGAATTTCTTGATTCAATGCATTCTTTTTCCATTTTGCCAGTTTTATTTTTCAGTGAATTGTTGTCTTTTTCCAATTCACCAATTTTGTTTTTCAGTGAATTGTTGTCTTGTTCCAATTCACCAATTTTGTTTTTCAGTGAATTGTTGTCTTTTTCCAATTCACCAATTTTGTTTTTCAGTTCACCATTTTTATTTTCCAGTGAATTGGTGATTTTTTCCAATTCACCAATTTTGTTTTTCAGTGAACTGTTTTCTTTTTCCAATTCACCAGTTTTATTTTCCAGTTTTTGATATTTCTGTTGCACTGATCTCAATTTATTTCCCCATTCTTCTTCTAGCTCTCTTTTGAGATTCTTAATGCAATCTTCCAGGTAAGCCTTCTGAAAGGGAGACCAACTTAAGTCTGCCTTTGTGGCTTCATCTGAGATTGTTTTCATAATGTCAGGATCTGGGGACTGTTCTATTTTTTCTCCGTAAAAGCTTTCTATGGTGAGAGCTCTCTTCTTCTTGCTCATGATTTAAAGTTGGGATACGGTCCCCAGCAGAAAAAACTGCAACAATTTGTATTTGCCCTGGGGCAGTTTGCCGAGTTGACTTCCAGTCTGAGGCTGGTCGGGCTAGATTCGCACTAGGACCACGTTTTCAGCTGTTCTCGATCCACCCTTTACCAAAGGCAGATCTGCCAAAGCACCTGCCCGCAAGCAGAGCAAAGTGGCCCAGGAGTCTCCCAGGGGCTTCCTGGGTGCCTAAAATCCGCCCGTCTATCGCAGCCCTGACTTCTGCCCCAGCTGGAGTCTGATCGGGACCAGTGGTCGATTTCCCCTGAGGCTAACCTTCTCCGGAGTTCTTTCAAGGTAGATTTTTGATAGAAGTGCGTTGTAGTCCAAATGTTTGGTGGAGCCCTCACTCCAAAACCAGTTCGAAGGCTCACTTTGTCTGGGCCTGAGGGAAGGTCTCAGGAGTTCACAGAGAAAGCTGTCTGCAGTTCGCCATCTTGGCTCCGCTATGATAATATAATTGGAAAATCCAAAAGACTCAACTAAAAAATTAATTGAAACAATTAATAATTTTACTAAAGTAATAGATTATAAAGTAAATACACATAAATCACCAAGATTCCTCTATATCACACACACACAAAAAAAACCCTGTAAGAAAAGATAGTTAAAGGTACCTCACTTAAAAATAATTTAAGACAGTATAAAGTACTTGGAAGTACACTTATCAAAATAAACCAAGAATTTATATGATAATTATTATATGTATTATATTATGTATATATATATTATTTATATAATTATTATTTTTAAAGTTTTCATATAAATAAAATCAGACTTAGGTAACTGAGAAATATTAATTGTTTATGAGTTAGCCCTATATAATAAAAATGACAATTACTATCCCAGTTAAATTACCAAAAATTATTTTTGCTGACTTAGAAAAAATAATAATGTATTCATTTGGAAGAACAAAAGAAACAAGAATATCAAAGGAACTAATTAAAAAATGTAAATGAAGGAAGTTTAGCAGTACCAGATCTTAAAATATATTATAAGGCAATAATTATCAAAATGATCTGGTACTGGCTAAGACAAAGAAAAGTAGCTCAATGAAACAGAGTAGATATTCAATTTGAAGCAGCAAATAAAGATAATAATCTAATATTTGACAAGCATAAAGACTTAAGATTTGGGGATAAGAATTCATTATTTGCTAAAAAAAAAAATATTGTTGAGAAAACCAGAAAGCAATATGATAGAAATTGGGCATAGATCAGTATCATACACCATTTACCAAGATATAGTCAAAATGGACCCATAACCTACATACAAAGAGAGATATTTTAAGAAAATTAGAAGAGCATGGATCATATTATCAGAATTATGGATATTCAAAGAGAGCAAAGTTAGATATAAAATGAATACTTACAATTACATTAAATTATTATTATTATTATTTGTTTTGGTTTTTTTAATTAAAGCTTTTTATTTGTATAACATATGTATGGGTAGTTCCTCAGCATTGATCTTTACAAAGCTTTCCATTACAAGTTTTACCCCCAGTCTCCTCTGCTCCCCTAGATGGCAGGAAGTCCACTACATGTTATTAATATTAAAATACTTGACAAGTTATGCATGAAAAATCCTATCTACAAGAAAAAAAGAAAATCAGAGAAAGGAAACACAATGCAAGCAAACATCAATAGAGAGCTTGAAAATGTTATGTTATGTTGTGGTCCACATTTCATATACCTCTCTCTGGGTGTGTATGGTTTACTTCACTGAACAATTGGAATTGGTTTGAGACAATTCTTTGTTGGAGAGAGCCATGTCCATCAGAATTGATCATCACATAATATTGTTGTTGCTGTGTATAATGATCTCCTGGTTCTTCTTGTTTCACTCAGCATCAGTTCATGCAAGTCTCTCGAGGCCTCTCTGAAATCGTCCTGCTGGTCATTTCTTACAGAAAAATAATATTCCATAACATTCATATACCATAATTTATTCAGCCACTTTCCAATTGATGGGCATCCCTTCAGTTTCCAGTTTCTAGCCACTACAAAAAGGGCTGCCACAAACATTCTTGCACATGAGGGTCTCTTTCCCTCCTCTAAGATCTCTTTGGGATATAAGCCCAATAGAAAATTGCTGGGTCAAAGGGTATGCACAGATTGATAACTTTTTGAGCATAGCTCTAAATTGCTCTCCAGAATGGTTGGATCCGTTCACAGTTCCACCAACAATGTATCAGTGTCCCAGTTTTCCCACATCCCCTCCAGCATTTATTGTTATCTTTTCCTGTCATTTTAGCCAATATGACAGGTGTGTAGGGGTACCTCAGAGTTGTCTTAATTTGCATTTCTCTGATCAATAGTGATTTGGAGCAACTTTTCATATGACTAGAGATGGTTTTAATTTCATCATCTGAAAATTGTCTGTTCATATCCCTTGACCACTTATCTATTGAAGAGTGGCTTGAATTCTTATAAATATGAGACAATTCTCTATATATTTTAGAAATGAGACCTTTATCAGAACCCTTAAATGTAAAGATGATTTCCCAATCTGATGCTTCCCTCCTAATCTTGTCTGCATTAGTTTTGTTTGTACAGAAACTTTTTAACTTAATATAATCAAAATTATCTATCTGGTGTTCAATTAAGAGTTCCAGATCTTCTTTGGATATAAATTTATTCCATCTCCACAGGTCTGAGAGGTAAACTATACTACGTTCCTCTAATTTGCTTACAATATCACTCTATATCTAGATCATGAACCCACTTAGATCTTATCTTGTTATGTGGTGTTAGGTGTGGGTCAAGCCGTAATTTCTTCCACACTAGTTTCCAATTTTCCCAGCAGTTTTTGCCAAATAGTGAGTACTTATCCCAAAAGCTGGGGTCTTTGGGTTTATCAAACACTAAATTGCTAAAGTTATTGCTAGATTGTCCTGAAGTCCTATCCTATGTCACTGATCAACTACTCTATTATAAAGCAGCAGTCATCAAAACCGTTTGGTACTGGCTGAGAAATATAGTTTTAGATTTGGTACAGCAAGGCCACCTTCATCTGCCTTTTTTTTTTCATTAATTCCCTTGAAATTCTTGACCTTTTGTTCTTCCAAATGAACTTTGCTACTATTTTTTCTAGATCTGTAAAATAATTTCTTGGGAGTTTGATTGCTATGGCACTAAATAAGTAGATTAGTTTGGGTAGTATTGTCATTTTTATTATATTAGCTTGGCCTACCCATGAGCACTTAATATTTTTCCAATTGATTAGGTCTGATTTTATTTGTGTGGCAAGTGTTTTGTAGTTTAGTTCATATAATTTCTGACTTTTCCTTGGCAGATAGATTCCCAAATATTTTATACTATCATTCGTTATTTGGAATGGAATTTCTTTTTGTATCTCTTGCTGCTGAACTTTGTTGGTAATATATAAAAATGATGATGATTTATGTGGATTTATTTTGAATCCTGCAACTTTACTAAAGGTGTGAATTGTTTCTAGTAGTTTTTTAGTTGAATCTCTAGGGTTCTCTAAGTATACCATCATGTCATCTGCAAAGAGTGATAATTTGGTTTCTTCATTACCTACTCTAATTCCTTTTATCTCTTTTTCTTCTCTTATTGCCAAAGCTAACATTTCTAATACAATATTAAATAGTAATGGTGACAGTGGGCAGCCTTGTTTCACTCCTGATCTTATTGGGAATGGTTTTAGTTTGTTTCCATTACATATCATGTTGGCTGATGTTTTTAAGTAGATGCTAATAACCTTTTTAAGGAAAAGCCCATTTATTCCTATACTCTCTGGTGTTTTTAATAGGAATAGGTGTTGGATTTTATCAAATGCTTTTTCTGCATCTATGGAGATAATCATATGGTTTTTGTTAATTTGGTTATTAATATAATTAATTACGCTGATAGTTTTCCTAATATTGAACCAGCCCTGCATCCCTGGTATAAATCCTACTTGGTCATAGTGTACTATCCTGGGGATGACTTTCTGTAATCTCATTGCTAATATCTTATTTAAAATTTTTGCATCAATATTCATTAGGGAAAGTGGTCTATAGTTTTCTTTCTCTGTTTTCACCCTACCTGGTTTAGCTATCAGCCACCATATCGGTATCATAGAAGTAATTTGGTAGTATATCTTCTGTCCCCATTTTCTCAAATAGTTTGTATAGTATCGGAATTAATTGTTCTTTGAATGTTTGGTAGAATTCACATGTAAATCCATCTGGCCCTGGAGATTTTTTCTTAGGGATTTGGTTAATAGCTTGTTCTATTTCTTTTTCCAATATGGGGCCATTTAAATAATTTCTTTCCTCTTCTGTTAACCTGGGCAATCTATATTTTTGTAGATATTCCTCCATTTCATTTAGATTATCAAATTTACTGGCATAAAGTTGGGCAAAGTAACTCCTAATTATTGCTCTAATTTCGTCTTCATTGGAGGAAAGTTCTCCTTTATCATTCTTGAGACTAACAATTTGATTTTCCTCTTTCCTTTTTCTAATAAAATTAACTAAAGGCTTATCTATTTTGTTGGTTTTTTCATAGAACCAACTTTTAGTTTTATTTATTAATTCAATAATTTTCTTATTTTCAATTTTATTAATTTCTCCTTTTATTTTTAGAATTTCCAATTTGGTATTTAATTGAGGGTTTGTAATTTGTTCTTCTTCTAGTTTTTTTAATAATAAGCCCAAATCGTTGATCTTTTCTTTCTCTATTTTATGCAAGTAAGCATCTAGAGATATAAAATTGCCCCTTATAACCACTTTGGCCGTATCCCACAAATTTTGGTATGTTGTCTCATTATTGTCATTCTCCTGGATGAAATTATTGATTGTGTCTATGATTTGCTCTTTCACCCATTCATTCTTCAGGATTAGATTATTTAATTTCCAATTAACTTTTGGCCTATTTTCTCCTGGCCTTATATTGCATGTGATTTTTATTGCATCATGATCTGAAAAGGATGCATTTACTATTTCTGCCTTTCTGCATTTGATTTTTATGCCCTAACACATGGTCAATTTTTGTATAGGTTCCATGGACTGCTGAGAAAAAAGTAAACTCCCTGCTGTCTCCATTCAATTTTCTCCATAGATCGATCATACCTAACTTTTCTAACAAATGGTTTACCTCCCTAGTTTCTTTCTTGTTTATTTTGAGGTTTGATTTATCTAATTCTGAGAGAGCAAGGTTGAGATCCCCCACTAGTATAGTTTGGCTGTCTATTTCTTCTTGCATCTCTCTTAATTTCTCCCCTAGGAATATGGATGCTATTGCAGTTGGTGCATATATATTTAGTATTGATATTGCTACATTATCTATGGTACCCTTTAATAAAATATAGTTTCCTTCCTTATCCCTTTTGATTAGATCTACCTTGATCTTTACTTGATCTGAGATAAGGATTGCTACCCCTGCTTTTTTTTGTTCACCTGAAGCATAATATTTTCTGTTCCAGCCGTTTACCTTCATCCTATATGTGTCGCTATGTTTTAGATGTTTTTCTTGTAGACAACATATTGTGGGATTCTGGTTTTTAATCCCATCTGATATCCACTTCCGCTTCATGGGAGAGTTCATCCCATTCACATTCACAGTTAGAATAACTAATTCTTTATTTCCTGCCATCTTATTTACCCAAGTTATGTTTTTCCCTTTCCTTTCCCCTTTCTCCCTTCCCTCCTCCTCAGTATTTTGCTTTTGATGACCCCCTTCCCTAAACAATCCACCACCCTTTAAATCCCCTCCCCCTTTTATACTCCTTTCCCCTGATTCTTCTATTTTCCTTTCTATTAGTTTATCCCTTTCTTTTCTTCCTTTCCCTCCCTCTTCCCTATAGAGATGGACAAGTTTACATTAAATTAAAAAAGGTTTTGTACAAATAAACAAAATGCCAGCCAGATCAAAGGGAAAACAGAAATTTGGGGATGGGGAAATTTTATAAACACTTTCTTAGATTAAAGTCTCAAATCTCAAATATATAAAGAATTGTGTTGGATCTTTAAGAGTATGAATCATTCTGCAATTGGTAAATTGAAGGATATGAACAGGCTGTTTTCAAATGAAAAAAAAATCAAAACAATGTATATGAAAAAATGCTCTAAATCATTATTAATTAAAGACGTGTATTAAAACAACCTTGAGATATAATTTTATACCTATCAGATTGGCTAAAATGATTGAAGCAGAAAGAGACAAATGTTGGAGGGATGTGGAAAAATTGGAACACTAATTCATTGCTGGTGGAATTGTGAACTGATCCAACCATTTTGGAGAGGAATCTGGAAATATGCCTTTACTTGCTCACTCAGCAATATCACTAGTAGATCTATTTCCAAATGATAAGAGAAAAGAAAAAGAATTTATATGTTCTAAAATGTTTATGGCAGCTCCTTTGTGGTGGCAAAGAATTGGAAATTGCAGAAATACCCATCAATTAGGGAACAGCTGAACAAGTTGTGCTATATGATGATGGAATACTACTGTGCTATAAGACATGATGAGCTCAATAATCTTAGAAAAACATAGAAAGTATAACATGACATAATGAAGAATGAAATAAGCATAATCAAGAGAATATTGTATTCAGTAATAGCAATATTGTTTTAAGAAAGACTTTGAGGGGCAGCTAGATAACACAATGGATAAAGTACCAATCCTGGAGTTAGGAGGACCTGAGTTCAAATCTGGCCTCAGACACTTAATGTTTCTTAGCTGTGTGACCCTGGGCAAGTCATTTACCCCTAATTGTTTAGGGGGAAAAAGACTTTAAGCAGATAAGTCATTTTGAGTACAAGAAATATCCAAATTAACTATAAAGAATATATGAAAAAAGACATTATCTGCATTTAGAGAAAGTACTGATAAATAGAAGTGTGTATAAACTAATTTTACATACATAAACTTATTTATGCTTAACGGTAGCACATTAAGGGTGGGGGTGAGGGTGGGATAGGAAAGAAAAAAAAAGAAAAAAAGAGAAAAAATTTACATAATAACTATTATATATGTAAAAGGAATAGGAAGTTTTACATAATAGATTTGCAGTTTCATGTGTAATCATCTTTTTATTTACTATGTTATAGAAATGCTTATTTTGTTTTATTCAAAAAATTAAAAATAAAATAAATACATATAAAAAATTGCTACAACATTTTTCCTGCCTTTATTACATCTTTCCTTATATGTCATATTCATTCCTCTATTGTGAATCTTTTAAATGAAATCTTGATTCTATTATGTACAGCTTGGTTTTTTTAAGAGTATAAAAATTTAACCTAGTCATAACCACATAGGTGTGCTTATCCATTTCTCCTCAACTTCCTTCTACTCTCTTCTATTTTTGATGTTTCACTGATACTTTCCCCCTTTTCCTCTTTTTTTTGACAATAATAATTCTCCCCTTATAAAAAGTGAAAGCCCTCCTTTGTAACAAGTGAAAATAGTCAATAATAATATCTAGCAATTAAAAAGTGCTTTAAGGTTTTAAAACCTTTTTAGAAAAAGGTTCATATATTACCTAATATGATTCTTGCAACAACTGTGTGAGGTAGATATATTATAATACCCATTTTATAGATAAGGAAACTTGGGGAGGAAGAGGTTAGGTGACATGTCCAAAATCACACAGTGTCTGAGGAGGGCTTTGAGCTCAAATTGTCATTACTTCAAAGTCTAGAACACTTATCTAATGTGCCACCAAGCAAAATAAATTCATGCTATTATTTGTGAAGATGGAAGTTTAATTCTGTATCTAGAGTCTAGCAGCAATATGACAAGAGATATGCACCCATTTGATTTTAAAGTCTTTGATATTCAATCTGTATTGAATCTATTTTTGTATCTTCAGCCCATAGAACAAAGCCATTGCAAACAGATGATTAATGAATGTTTTGGAATAGAATAAAATTGAATTGAATAATATGGAGGATATAAAATCCATATGTTCCTTACATATGCACATTATAACCTTCCTTAAATATATGAGATTAGCATGTGAACATTTGCTGGTTTTGGAGAGTGAGAGGGGTACAGATGTATGGTGTTTGAGAATGACAGACACATACATATCCCACCCCACCCCCACCTCCTACTCTCACCCCCATCCCTTTGATAAAAAGAGATTCAGTTAATAGCAATCAAATTTTAGACTCTGGAATTATCCCTCCAAGGAATATTTAATCCTCAGATTAATAGTAACTATAGGCTTGTGATTTTTAGCATTATAAGAAGAGTGTGGGTTGATGTGAGTTCTGCATTTAATTAGCTGCATGACTTTAGTTGGACATCCTAATTTGCTCCTCTGTAAAATGGGGATAGCAGTTTCTATTCTCCTTATCTCTTGGAGAAATTTCTTATATTGTTATCAATTATTTCTTATATTTCTACATTGCTATCTCATTTTAAAGAAAACTTCATTGTAACTTTAAAAAGCATCCACAAACACAAAAATGTTGATATATAAAGAGTAAGAAAATTGCATAAGAAACTGAATTTCTGTTACATATGGTTTATTTTTTAAAAGAAATATATGTATAAATGTATCTAGGTATTTGTACATATATATTATATGGGTAGCAGGAGTTAAACCTCATGAAAAGTGTATGGAGATGGATTCAAGGTACCCCTGAGTTCTATAGGCAACTTTTAGGACCTGATTCAAGGCAGAAAGACTTGTCACTTTGGAATAATTGCAAACTCTGATCAGGACCCTCGTTTTCCACTGGATTCTGAGGTCCCTGTCTGCTTTTTCTATTATGTATTTCCATCCTATTCATAGGAAATCAAACAGTGATCTTAAGGTAGCTGTATCCAGCCTTGAAGTTAATCTTCTGGGTTTGAGAAATTGAATCTCTTGGGTTTTCCAAATGAGGCTTCTTAGAGAAAAAAAAATAAGTTACTGGAATATGTCCCCAAACTCTCGCATGATTTTCCAAAAGACATAGACTTGGCAGTGGCAGGTGAGGGTAGAAAGGAGCAGGAAGGCAGGATGGGGAAAAGAAAGGTGATGGTATCTGTGGAGAAGAGAGGGTTGGATAGTAAAAGGTCAAGGTGAACTATACAATGCCTATTCAACAGTCTGGCAAACTAAATCATGTCTTTTTTTAACATTGATTTTTTTTTGGCAATAAACTAGGGGGAAAAAAGCCTTGTAGCATTTTGCATCATTTCTTGTTGTTTTAAGTAGCAACCTGTGAGAGCAAAATAGTTGTCAATTACTGTTACAGTAGCAGTAGTTATTTTATGTTGTTGCTTGATTAAATTTTTCTGCCAGTGTTTACTCACAGGTGTCCTGTATATTCAGCATTTCAGTTGAATAGAAGAAATAATTAGCCATCTTAAATCTGATATACACAGTTCATTAAGTACCTTTCTACTCCTTTTAGGATGAATCTAGACATGAACCAATACCTGAGTTTTAAATAATTTTTACCTGGAGCTCTAAAGTGTTATGTAGAAAGCCAGAGGCAAGGAAACATAAGATCTTGAAACCTTACTTTGGAGATAAAATTTAGTCCAAACTGAAACCAATCTGAATGATTATGTCCAGAGTTACATATAGACATCTGGAACAAGAGGGCAGACTCATTCTTTTTTCTAAAGTTCATTGAATGAGGGTACTGGTCTTATCGATTCTTATTTCTGATGCAACCCCTCACTAATCTCTTTTAGCCATAATTGCATGGAAGACCAATGAATTATCTAGTGTTTTTGAAACATCTCAAAAAAAAGCCAGAAATATTTTCAGTGTTTTCAGTAGTTGCCAACAGAACTCATGTGAACAACCTATGAGATGGTCTCCCAAAGGTCCATTACCACAATATTTAATGGGGTTTAATCCCCAAATCTATATCTCTCTATGTATACATAATATATATATACAAATATACATAGTCTATGTATGTATATGCATAGTAGGTGATCTATAGGTATGTGGAACCAGGTCAGCAAAAGCTGGGAAAGGCTTTTTTTAATTTAATTTTTTAAAGCCAATTGGCTGCAATGATGCAAATGAACTAGTAATGACATTAGGAGATTTCATTACTATTTTAGGCCAGTCTGAGAGAGGCTTCAGCAAAAGGGGCCAAACAAATTAATGTTGTTTAGTCATTTTTAGTCATGTACAAGTCTTTCTGACCCCATTTGAGTTTTTCTTGGCAAAGAAAATTGAGTTATCTTTTCCTTCTCCAGTTTATTTTACAGATGAGGTAACTGAGGCAAACAGAGTTAAGTGAGTTGCCCTTGCTCATATAGCTTCTAAATCTCTGAGGCCAGATTTGAACTCAGAAAGACGAATCTTTAAAGTACAACACGAAAAGTGATTCACCTTTCCCAGGATTGTTAATCTTGATTAATAAGCAACAGCTGAAATGAGATATGCTTTTGTTCAGAATTGTATAGAAAAATAATAAAAATTCACACAATGTTGGAGATATAAGTCAAATTTCTTAGCTTTTTTGAATAAGGAAAAGGGAAATATTTTTAGGAATTTACCAAACATTTTCACAAAGTTCCTACTGAGATTATTTATTATGGTTGCTATATTTTGTATACATTAAATATTAGCAATGTAACCAAAATATTGTTAAAGACATAAGGTTTAGAAATAACATATGGTTTCTATGGACAAGGATAAGCTACTTAAATTATCCAAGTTATATACTTGGAGATGAGTGGGAAGGAGCAGGATTCCTCCAATCCTGGTTAAAAGTGGATTTCATGTAGCTGATATCTGTAAATGGAATATTTCTTAAAATCATCAAGGCAGCTAGAGAGTACAGTAGATAGAGAACTAGTCTGGAATTGGGAAGACCTGAGTTCAAATGTGACTTCAGACATTTACTAGTTGTTTGACTTGCATAAGTCCTTTAACTTCTATTTGTCTCATAGGGATGATAAAATAGCAGCTACTTTGCAGAATTGTGAGGATCAATGAGAGGTTTTCTAGAGAACTAAGACTATTGTGTTCTTTTACCAAATAGTTAATTTATTACTAAATAGTTTATACCTTCATCCTACTCATACATAATCATTCAATCAATATTCATTGAAGACTCCCTGTGTGTTCAGATACCAAGCATTCATTCATTTATTCATTATTCAGTAATTCAAGACAAGACACTGAGATAATAAGTGTGACTGTTCCCAAGAAATTTTTAAAAATATCTTTAGGGAAAGACAAGTCACACACACACAGACATATACACACATGTATACATACACATGGATGCATACACATAATTGTATGTATATGTATATATGTATAGTGTATATGTATACATTATATATATGTATATATATACACATATATGGTATATTCTATATATATCAGTCACAAAACAGCACCTAAGCATATTTCACTGAGGTGTCCCAGATTTAGATCTATAAGGGATGTTAGAGATTATCTAGTCCAACGTCTTCATTTTATATGTAGTGAGACTATAGACTCTCTGAGTAAAATCAGTGGCATCTACATTTTGGAATTCTAGAGTTCTACTGAAAGGTTAAGGTAAGGATATCTTTCTCTAAAGGCTTGTGCCTCCATTCTAATATGTTCTTTCCAATGTTATCTACTAGTGTTTAATGCCACAGATTTAGGTAACCAATAAGTCAATCAATCAATCAATAATCACTTATTAAGTACTCACTATTTATCAACAACTTGGAGCATGTTCTATATTCCTTCATTCCCTAGGGATAGTGGGTTCAAATTTAAAGCAATTTCTATATAGCATTTGCCCTACCAAGTTCATTTTTAAATTCAAAATAGCCAGTGAATCAGTTGCTATACTTCTCTCTTGGCTGTCTTCAATTTATACCGAGTCAAACAGATTGCTCAAGACTTTATTCATCACTCTCTGGGCTAATCACAAAATACAACACAAACTCCAGCTTCCAGACTTCTGGCATTGTTCACTAGATCACAACTTTCCTCAAAACTCCTTCACTTAAAATCAGGAAGAATATTCACAACAGAGAAAGAAGTAACAGCAGGACCATGTGCTCAAGGGCCACACAGTAACAGCCCTGGTTGGGAAATAAAGGCCTGAGGCTTCTCTCTCTCTCTCCCCCACCAAGGGCTTAGTGCAATTTTTGCTTCTTCACTTGAACACTGCCAAATAAGAAAGAGGCACTCAGACTGGTGAATCTTTTTGAATGCACCCTACTTCTGATTGAACAGCCAATGAAAAAAAAATCCATTTCTTCATCATATTATTAGCCAAATAGAACCAGCTTGTGTATTCTCTAGATCTGAAAGCAGACCTCTTTCAGGTGGGCTGCCAGTAGCAGGTTAAGTATCTTGCACCTTTTTTGAAGATATATGCCCACTGGATAGCATCTCATTGGATAAAATCAAGAAAACAGGTACAGAGACCTGAAATGACTTTGCCCAAGGATACATAGGTAATAAAGGCTAGAAATGGGATGTGAACACTGTATTCTGATTTCAGATTCAGGGGCCTTTCCACTGCTCTATGCTTTCTCCTCTCCCCTAGCAGAAAAATACAATATGAGAATAAGCAAGAGAAAGTGATAGGGATGGAAACTACCTACATAATCTTTGGCTACCAATTTGAAAATCATGTAGGAACTAATTTTATGGATCAGGAATCTCAAGAGAATTTGCTTCATAGAGCCTTTCAAAGTAAAGCAAAATAAGATCCTTTCCTATTCCTACACTACCCCAACAGCAGTCCATCTGATTAACCTTGGTTCTGTTCTACAATTTGTAAACCATATGGGCAAATGAAAAGTTAGAGGACAAAGTGAAAATCAAAAAAATCCATGGACTGGAGAGCTTAAGAACAGAGCAATTTTTGGAAGTAAATAGGCAGAACTTGGGCAACAAACACAAAGCTGACTAACAAGGATCAAGGATGTTTGTAAGCTCCTACTGATAGGCAAAGCACTGAACTCTATGCATTCCAATCAGTGAAAACAGCTGGTTCCTAATCTTAACTATTAAAAAGCATGTATAGAAAGGTCCAGACACTATCAGCAGAGTTGGCTGAAATAGCCAGAAAGCCTGGTTACACTGGGTTCTTTTTACACTGGAAATGAACAGTATAGGCAGAATTAGCTGCAAATAAAAAGGAATACTCTAAGCCTACTATTCTTATTTTTATTCTTATATAAAAACCTTATGCATGGACATGTGCAAAAATACCATCTCTATTATCTATCATAATATTATAATCATTGCTATAATTTAAATACTTTACATATATTTATATTCCATTCTTATTACCTCACTGAGGTACATGCTTCATGCAGTATTTCCATTTCTCAAGGTAGGAAACATATTCAAAAAAGGTAAAATGACTTACTCAAAGTCACATTCCTTTCTATTTTCTCTTTTTGCATTGTCTTCCTGCCATTATAATGTAAGTGTTTTGAAGATTATCTGGTTTGCTTATATTTGTATCTTTAGTCATTAGCTCAATATCTAGTACAAAGCAATTATTTAATAAAGTATCTGTTTACCTCCCTATTATCTCCCATCTATCTATTCCCTCTCTGTATATATATATGTGTGTGTGTGTGTATATCATCCATCATCTACCACCTATCCTCTCTCTGTATAGATATGTATAAATATATATGTATGTGTGTATATATCTATGTATCTATCATTTATCTATTCTATATATCTATCTATATCATCTATTCTCCCTCTTTATATATATATGTTTATATGTATCTATTTACCATCTCTCTCTCTCTATATATATATGTTTCTATTATCTGTTCTGTATATCTATCATTTATATATTCTCTGTATGTCTATATCTACTTATCCATCTATTTATCTATCATCTATCTCTTCAGTGAATCCATATATTATCTATGCAGCTTGTGTATCCATCTATCTATATATTCTATCTATCATTTATTCTCTCTCTTCTTTATTTATTTACCTATCTACCTAGCTGTTCTACCTATCTTGAAGCTATAAGAATTCTACAAAGCTGTTACTTGATTGAGTCAAATAAGTTATCAATCAACATAGCTAAAATTTGCTTTGTCTTCCCTCTATCGAAATGAATGGAAGTATCCGGGCAAGTAACCTACAATCAAAGTTTCACATATATCCTATTCGATCTTGATTCTTGGAAATTAAATTTCATGACTCTTAAGGAATCAAATTTTGAAGTTCATATGAGATGGTAGATAAGTCACAAGAATCTAAGAAAATCCCTTTATATGTCCTTTTCAAAGCTATATATTGGTTTGATCATCTAAGACCAACTGCTAAATATTGGGTTTTATAGGAATGCAAGGCAGGGATTGTTGTTTTTCTTTGGAAAGCTTCTTAATAAAAAAAAATTATAGTCCTTTACAATCTATTTAATTTCATTGTGGCAGAGGGTCCCATTTCATCTGGCTGCAGGACCCATTGAGAATAATAATTTTTGATAATTGCTACCTAATGGCTAGAAACTGGAAACTGAAGGGATGCCCATCAATTGGAGAGTGGCTGAATAAATTATGGTATATGAATGTTATGGAATATTATTGCTCTGTAAGAAATGACCAGCAGGACGATCTCAGAGAGGCCTGGAGAGACTTGCATGAACTGATGCTGAGTGAAACGAGCAGAACCAGGAGATCATCATACACAGCAACAACAGTATTACATGATGATCAATTCTGATGGACATGGCTCTCTGCAACGAAGAATTGTCTCAAACCAGTTCCAGTTGTTCACTGAAGAAAACCATATACACCCAGAGAGAGGGAAATGAAATATGGACTACAACATAACATTTTCATGATCTCTACTGACATTTGTTTGCATTGTGTTGCCTTTCTGATTCTTTTTTTTTTCTTGTAGATAGGATTTTTCTTGCATAACTTCTCAAGCATTTCAACATTATTAGCATGTAGTGGACTTCCTGCCATCTAGGGGAGGGGAGGGGACTGGGGGTAAAATTTGTAATGGAAAGCTTTGTAAAGATCAATGTTGGGGAACTACCCATACATATGTTATACAAATAAAAAGCTTTAACAAAAAAAAAAAAAAAGATAATTGCTACCTAATTGTCAGCTTAAATTAACTCATGTTACCTGTTTTTAATTTAGAATTTAAATTCATGTTAGAGTTCCATTCTCATTCTCCCTCCTCACAAATCTCAAAAATAAATTCCTTTAAAGAAGTAGTTCATGCCTTTATCAACTATCAGCTGAACTATTTCAATGGCCTCCTTGGTTCCAGCCTCTCCCTTCTCCAAAATGTCTTCCACATAGCTGCCAAATTCATGTTCCTAAAACACAGATCTGATCACATCATCCCCTTCTCCTCCCTATTCAAATATTTTTCAATGACACTCTTCTGCCTCTAGAGTAAAAGTTTTTCTATTTGGTCTTTAAAGCCCTTTGTAATCTTCCTTCCACCTACCCTTGAAACTTTATTTCATATTATTTCCTTTCATGGACTCCTTGTTCCAGTCAAACTGACTTGCTAAGTTTAACCCTGTCCTTAACATTCCAGGTCCTCCTTCCTGGCCTTTGTACTAATGGTCCCCTGAGGATAAAATAATTTCCTTTCTCCCCCTCTACTTCAGAGAATTACTAGATTTCTTCAAAAGCATAGCTCAGTTGCCAACTCCTCAGGTGCTATATGAGCCCCCCCCTTTTTTAAATAAAATTTTATTTTGTTTTCATGATGATCTTTTTTCTCTCTCTCAACCTCCTTCCCCCCTTGAGAAAGCAAGAAAAACATAATCTCTGTTACAAACTTGTATAATCAAGTGAAACATATTTCTACTTTGGCCATGTTGAGGAAAAAAACTATCAGTCTACACTCTGAGTCCATAATCTCTCTATCAGGAGATGGGTAACATGTTTCATGATGAATTCTCTGGAATTGTTTTAGTCATTGGACTGATCAGAGTTCCTTATTTTTCAAAGTTGTTTGTCTATAGATATTGTTGTTATTGTATGAATTATTCTCCTGGTTTTACTCATCTTACTCTACTTCAATTCATAAAATCTTCCCAAGTTTATCTGAAAGTTTATCTTTCTTAAAACAAAAGTTTTCTATCAAATTCATGTACTATATAACTTGTTTGACATTCCCTAATTGATGAATATTTCTCCTCCTTCCTGCCACCACCTCAGTATTCAATTCTTTGCCACGATAAAAAGAGTTGTTATAAATATTTTTGTACCTATGATCCTTTCCCTCTGTCTTTGATCTTTTTGGGGTACAAATCTAAGAAGTGGTATAACTGGGTCAAAGAATACATATAATTGTAAAAAATTTGGAGGCTAGTTCCAAATTGCTTTTCAGAAGGCTGAACTAGTTCTTGGTACTACAAACAGTGCATTAATGTATCAGTTTCCCCATAGTACTTCTACTATTTGTCATTTTCCATTTTTGTCAACCTTGCCAATATGATGATTGTAAGGCAGAATTTCAGGATCATTTCAGTTTCCCTTTCTCTAATAATTAATAATTTAGAACATTTTTAATATAGATATTGATAACTTGGATTTTTTTCTCTGAACCATCTAGTCACATCCTTTGACAATTTATCATTTGAGAAATGGCCCTTATTCTTATAAATTTGAATCAATTCTCTATAAACCTTAAAATGACATCTTTATCTCAGAAATTAGGTGGAAACAGTTGTTTTTTCCCCAACTTACCTGCTTTTCTTTTAATTTTAGCAAAACTCATTTTGTTGTGCAAAAACTTTTTAAATTTTATGTAATCAAAATTGTTAATTTTATCTTCCTTGATTCTCTCTCTCTCTCTCTCTCTCTCTCTCTCTCTCTCTCTTTCTCTCTCTCTCTTCTTCCCTTATTTATAGATCTGACAGGAAATATCTTCCTTATTCTTCTAGTTTGTTTATGATATCAACCTTTATGTTTAAATTATATATTCATTTGAAGCTTATCTTTATATGTAGTATAAAATAATAGCCTATATTTAGTTTCTGCCATACTGCTTTCCAATTTTCTCAGTTTTGATGAATAGTTAGTTATTGCCCCAATAGCTAAGATTTGGGGGTTTATCATATAATAGACTACTATGCTCATTTGTTTCTATATATTTTAAACCTAATCTGTTCCTCTGATTAACTTTTACATTTCTTAATCAGCAATAAATTGCATTGCTGACTAATGCCTTATATAATAAAGTTCTACTGGTAGGTCTCCTTCCTTTCTAGTTTTTTTAATTACTTCCCTTGAGATTCTTGATTTTTTGTTCCTCCAGATGAATTTTATTGCTTTTCTTCCTAGTTTTATGAAGTAATCCTTTTGTAGTTTGATTGTTATGGCACTGAATAAGTAAATTAATTTAAATAGCATTGCCACTTTTTGTTGTAATGATTTGACCTATTCACGAGTAATTAATATTTCTCTAATTATTTAGATCTATTTTATTTGTGTATAATGTGTTTTGCAATTGTGTTCATATAGTTCCTGTATGTCTCTTAAATGGCATTTTCGGTAGTCCTTTTTTAATGGAATTTTTCTATTTTCTTCTGCTGGATTTTGTTGGTAATATGCAGGCAATATGCAGAAATGCTGATGATTTATGTAGGTTTATTTTATATCGTACAACTTTGCTGAAGTTGTTAATTGTCTCAATTAGTTTTTAATTGACTAGAATTCTCTAAATAAATCATCAAATAAATAAACCAGCAAAAAGTGATAATTCTGTTTCTTTTTTGTCTATGCTTATTTTTTCAATTCTTTTTCCTTGTCTTATTGTTAGAACTAACATTTCTAGCATGACGGTGAGTAGTAATTGTGACAATGGACACCCTTCTTTTTTTCCTGGTCTTATTGAAAAGGCCCACAAAAATATGTATAGAAGAATTGCACATGTTTAACATATATCGAATCACTTGCCATCTAGGAGAGGGGGTGGGAAAAAGGGAGGGGAAAAATTAGAACACAAGGTTTTGTAAAGGTAAATGTTGAAAATTACTCATGTATGTGTATATATATATATATGCTAATTTTATTTTTCTTTTTGCTGAGGCAATTGGGGTTAAGTGACTTGCCCAGGGTCACACAGCTAGGAAGTGTTAAGTGTCTGAGACCAGATTTGAACTCAGGTCCTCCTGATTTTAGGGCTGGTACTCTATCCACTGCGCCACCTAGCTAACCCCCCACCCATGTATATATTTTGAAAATAAAAAAGTTTTGATTTTAAAAAATGGCCCACAAAACCATTCTCATCTTTTCCAATTGTTAATATTCTTTTCTTCTTAAATGAGTTTATATTGTTTATGTATATTTTATATCATCTCAATAGTATACAAGCCCTTTGAGGGCAGGGAGTATTTCATTTTTGCCTTTGTAGCCTTAGCTTCTAGCACAGTACCTAGCCTGTGTTCCAAATTTGTTGAAAGAATCAAGCTGACTCCTTTTACTAACTATCTCATGATAAAGGAAGTTTTAATGATGTTGTCTGAGAGGTACAATTTACAATTATCTAAAAGTTTATTATATGTCAAGTATTAAGCCCAAAGCTAGGGAAACAAAAAGTGAAAACAATTCCTGCCTTCAAGAAGTTTACATTCTAATGGGAGAAACTACATGTACACAAATGCACACACACAGTATATATATAGAACTGTTGTTATTATTGATCCTTCATTTTTTAAAAATAATAATGAATCATAGGTGATATTTTGACTTGCTTGTGAATTGAATTTAAATAAAGCAAAATTGCACAAATTCATCAGCCTTGCTCTCATAGAGTCACTGAAGTCTAATGGCAAGACAAAAGTCAAGACCACTGGCAATAGCCCAGGATGCAATAGATGATCTTGGCATCTTTCATGTCTGACCAAGCACTCCACAATGCTTGCTTCAGTCACCTTCATGGCTATTGGAACAAAATTTTCTCATTCCATAAAGGGAAGTTTTCATATAATTGGGATAGACACTTCCCTAATTCAATGACAGATCTGGTCTATCTATTAACCTGGTTTAGCCCATCTGCAGAGATAATTTTACTGGTGTATAGTTGTTGTACATGTCAAATTTCTTGGAGCCACAGGTAAAAGCTGGGTGCCAGGTAGATGCCAAAGGTAGATGAGCAGCCCTGAAAAAGGAATGAGCAAACCCTCACACCAGAGTTGCTAGTCCTCTCTAACCCCCCCCCCCCATACTCCTATATATAGTCTAAAAGAAGATAACTAGAGGGAAAGGCACTAGCAGCATCTGAGGGGACTGAGAAATGCCTTCTACAGAAGGTGATATCTGAACTGGGTCTTTAAGGAAGTTGTAATCAAATGAGATCATGTTTAAGGAAGCACTTTATAGATTGTAATGTGTTATAATTCTCCTTTGGACCTTTTTCATTTTTTTTTGCTTCTCCATTAAAGTGTCATCATAGCTGATGTCATCATCATCATTCTATCTATGTCTAAGTAGTATTTGTCTGGTAATATTTGTTAGGTCATGTGAAAGGCAGAATGAAAACTTGTGCCCTAAGGTAGTGTTCAATGTGGATTTTGTTTCACCACTTAGGTAGTATAGAAAAAATCGATATTAATACCTATTTCCAGACCAGTATATGACCAATGTAATTGGTAAACTACTAAAATATCAGAAACCACATACCAGGATCATGTTCAAGCTATCCATGCAATTTATAAGATTTACCAGTAAATATTTTAAATGCTCCCAAGAAATAGGGCAAAATGTATATGATAATTTTTCAGATATGTTTGTGAAGGAGGATTCTATTTACAATCATTTTTAACAGCTAAAACCTAAGTCAAATGATTCAGGTTAAAATATAATGTGTGACTTCTTTCCAAGAGTGTCCAATGGGTGAAAGTCCTGTTCACTTACCAAGGAAGCTGTGTGGGCAGCAAATCTACCTCTCCTCTCTTTTTAGGTCTTGTAATCCCAAGAATTCATTTGGAGCCTTTGGTCTGTTTTGTTTGTTCTTTTCAATTCTAGGCACAGTCAGAGAGTCCTTAAAGCTCGGAGCTGAATCCATGATGCCCTTGGAACCAGAATTCATGGAAGTCCAAAGTCAGACTGTCTGGACTTGAACTTGGGGCAAGAAGTGTGGAGAAGGGATAGCTTTGAAACTGGAATTTGGTGGGACCACACCATTTCAGAACTAAGTTAAGCTATGAATCTAATTTTCTTTCCCTCCTGAAAGACTGAGGTAATATTGGGGAGAATTATGTTCCTAGATGTTGGAGAGGACTCTTTATGTGTTTGTTCTTACTATACCTTTGGAGCAAATATTCCTTTGTAAAAGCTAAATGAAATAAAATATGTTTTACAAACTGGAATCCATAATGCCAAAATTCAATTTCACTTCTCTGGGCTTTAAATCAATTGTAAAATAAGGGGACTGAACTAGATGATCTAAGGTCCTTCCACATTTAACATTCTATAAGTCTACCTACTTCTAGAAGCCAATGATGTGTAAGTAATTAGTAGAAAAGTCTTCATAAAAAACATCAGCATAGGTGGGTGTTTATATTAATGGGTTTGTGTACTCTGCACAGTGAAGCTATCTGTATATTGATATTTAGTGCCTGATAGAGTAGGGGGATTCTAGCTAGGATCATTATAATATTGTGGTCCCATAATTATTGATGTAGGAAGCTCTTAGTACTAAGCAATAAAGTCTAAGAATTCATAATTTTGGCTGAGAAATTTTGTACAGGAAAAGAGATGGTATCAGTCAATGAATCAATTCCCCCAGAATCATTTTGAGTGCCCAAATCTAGTTAAATACACAGACATGGTCCCTCTTTTGAATTGTTTAAAATTTAATTCAAATCTAAATATACAAGGCATGAACAGCAGTGGTCAAGTACATTACATCAGTTAACTAATCATACCTACGTGCAAAAGGATAAATACTATTGTTGGGAAAAGAAAGATTCATAAGAGTTTATGATCTGGTAGGAAAATACTAGGAGAGTTTGCTGCTTTCACTCTTTCAATTAATTATGAGAATTACTCATGTGAACATGTGAACATGTTCACAGATGACTGAAAGACATTTTAAGAATTTACCTTTTCCTGTTCTTTGCCTCCATGATGAACCTCTCATCATATCAAATAGAAGTGTGTCTATTTTTCCCTCTGAAAGATCTTCAAGAAATATGCTAAACCCTCCTCCAGTGGCCTTTAAAGATTAAATGATCCTGTCAGTAAATTCTTCATTGTGATTAAGCTATTATTTTAACCTGTTTCTTTGTGTTCTGACCTCAGTGAAAATTAAAAGTCAGTGTATATTTTCCTTATAGTAGTGCCTCATATACTTAGAAGGAATTATTCTCTCTAGCCATAATCCTAATTCCTTTTATCCTTTCCCATGATTTATAAGATCCCTTTCTCCTCTCTTTTAATCACATAGTGGGTTGCCTTTGAATCTTTTTAATTTCTCCATATCTCTTATTTAGATAAAGAGCCATATACCATAGTGGATACTTGTATTCCACTAAGGGTATTAGTTTTTGCCATGTATAAAAAGAAGGATATGCTGTCTTTAAGAACTACAGCTCCCTGGTCAAAAATTTGTGCATAAGCTTATCTGGTAATATTATCCTTGTGTAATGTTCTATTCCTTAAGGAAAACATGATTTTCATATAGAGTAGATTAGTGTTAAAAAGGTCAAACAAATACTTGTGTATAAGAAAAAAATATTTAAATGAACCAGTCAAGGATATAATTTGTTTCTTTTGTCCTAAATGAATATTTTGATAAATAAGAAAAGAATTTTGGACTAATAAGAGCTGCTAAAATATGTATGAAAAGAAATAGTTTCTAACAGATCAGATTTGAGTCAATGGTCAGAAAAATGAACCATGGCACAAATATAAACATGTAAATCTACCAGTGAATGATGTAGAATTGATAATCTTATTTGTATTTGAACAGTTTAATGGTTTAAAGGAACTGAGGGGAAAAAACATGTATTTATTAATAGTTGGGGAAATGTGAATTTCAATAAATATAGTTTTGAGGACATTGAATAAGTTGCTAAATTGTTTTGAGAACTTCCAGGTATAAGGTGTTATGATCTGTTGGATTATTTGCATATTAACTTTTTTTTAATTAAGATGGTAAAAATTAATGAAAGGAGTTATCATATAACCATGCAGAGAGTGAAGTATGATTAAATAATGGCTGACAACTTCATAGGGAAAATTGTTGAATTATTATTTTTTTAAGTGAAAGACAAGTAATTAAGTGCTAGGAGGCTCTGTTTTAAGACGTAGTATGGAAAAGGATGCTGAGGATGAAGGTGAGGGTTAGGCTGAGACTGAAGTGAAGACTGAAGAGTAAAAACTCTGGTAGGTAAAGACTGAAGAAATAGAAATGGTCAGAGATGCATTTTAAAAAAACAAATGTAATTGCAGCAGTCAGATAACAGAAGGCTTCAGCTATGTGATTCCTGATTGGTTAGTTAGAGGCCTAAACATAAGTGGACAAAAACTTTAGTTATATCTATTTCAGTGCCACATTGAGCTTAAAAGAGAAAACCTCTTAGAGATACCCTTTGTTCTTTATTGCATCTCCTCTAGTTTGAAGGAAAAGGAAAGTCAGGTTATACAAACACTTTAGTGCTGCAAATTTAATCAGATGATTCAGAATTCTAAGGAGAAAAGAGAGGGAGGCTTGCTTTCCTTGCTGTTTGGTTGTGAACTTACTATAATTTGAATGGACAAGTAGAAGGTGAATAGCTGACAGGGTTTGGTTTTTACTGCTAAGAGATATCCATCCTGATGAGTGTTGTCATTTTTTGGCTTAAAGAAAAGTTCTATTCATTTATGAAGTAACAATTTCTAAATGCCTTTTTCAGTGTGATTATATGTTGAAAAACCTTATAAATGTTCTGGTGTAGAAGAGAAGAGCTTTTGTACAACTAGAAAGTAGTAAGGATCAATTGACAAAAAGGGATTTCATGTGGCACAGATTCTCCTGAATGGACCAATAGTACAGAGTTGTGTTACCCCTATGAGTTATTGTCCTTCATATACTTCTCTATGAGCTTCTTATAACTGTATTCCTATTTTCTCTCACAGATACCAAGCACATTAGTGGGAGATTATGACCCAAGTTTATGTGTGATTATGTTCTATTTTATTATTCACAAACTTTCTTTAATACATGAATACCTATAGTTTTATTATTAATTCCTTTACCTTTTTGTTAAGTAAATAGTTATGTTTAAGATTTACAAGTGTCCTTATTGTAAGTGACTAGTTAATGTAAATAAAAATACATTGGGTAGGATTCATGAACTAAAGTGGGGAAGTAGGAGGATTATATTTTTTCTCCCATGACATTATCCTATGGACCAAAGGAGAATTTGAGTATAATAGAATGGTGGTCTTTGTCTCTAGTCCTACCAGCCTGTTGATAGGTCTGAGTGAGTGAATTAGTCCAGATAGTAAGTAAGAATTCCCATACTCATACACGAGATGTGAAGAGCTACAGAGTAGGTGATCACTCTTTATCACGTGTGTGTATATGTGTGTGTGTGTGTGTGTGTATGTTATAACACATTTACCTTTCAAATTGACTGGTTTAAAAAATTATGAAAAATTATCATAGATGGATGAGACATCAGGTGGAGAGAAAGGCAACAGAGCTAGAAAAGGAGAAGAAAATGAAAGCTGTGTTCAAAGCAGGAGTTTTTACCCTTTTTTCTGTGTCACGAATCCCCTTGGAAGTTTGGTGAAACCTATGATACCTTCCTTAGAAAAAAAAATTTTAATACATAAAACAAGATATATAGGATTGCAAAGAAAATTAATTTTATTGAAATACAGTTGTTTTAGATGTGTGTGTGTGTGTGTATTTAAAGTTCATAGACCCCAGGTTAAGAATTTCTGATCCAGGTCATGTTAATGTTAAGGATCCCTGTTAGGAATGTCAGTATTCCCCAGTCTCTTCTCTCTCTTTATTCTTGAGAATTAGTAATACATCTCTATACAATACTCCACTGTTCTTATGCTGATATGGAACATCTTCAGGACAAATCTAGAGCAGCATTTCTGTTCTGTAGCCTTAAGTACTATGTTGAAGAACTAGAACGAAGGGTCAGAGATGAGAGTAGGAAAAAGAAGTGATCCAGTGGAACCAGTTGTCTGCATTTCAAGACAAAGGAAAAATAATATAAGCAGTCAGGATAGAATTAAAATATTGAGGACTATGTGCTGAACAAGATTTAGCAGGTATTGCTATAAAGAAATGAAGAACATAAAATGAGATATACCAAAAGACAAAAGATAAAGGTCTCTAAATAGAAATGCAACCAAAATTTAGTATAATCCTACAAGGAAAAAAGAATGGGTTATCAAGATATAGAAGACTGTTAAATATTGCTGATTTTAAAAACCTGAAGTTAAAGAAAACTTTTGAAATACGATCACAGGAGTCAAGCAAAAAATAAAATAGTAAACATATGAGAACAGTCAGAAGGTACTTTATAAGCACAAACTTTTTATATTCGAATAGAAGAGATTTTAAAAGAATTCTTTGAAAATCCTAATAGCTAATGGTGCAAAGGATCATAGAAGTGTTCAAGTGAGACAAAAGATGTATCAATAGTTTTATTACTTTAAAATATCTGTAAGAAAAAAAGAAAACAAGGGGTAAGGACACATTAAGGGGAAATGGGAGAAAATATAGAGGGAACTTAACATATAATCAAACTATATATAAACATAGTGTGTCAACTTGAACTTTACTTTCATCTAAACTGGTCAAAAGAAGGTAGAACACACACACACACACATACACACACACAGGATTGTGTTCAGTTCAACAAGGATAAAGATATAAAAGGAAGAGTGAAAAGGAATAGATTCAGGGAGAAAAAAGTCATAAGCAGAAAAAAAATTCTAAGTTTGAAGATGGGATAGTGAAGGAAAGGTTAAAAGAAAAAATGGATAACAACTTCAAATAAATAGGAATCACCTAGTATAGAGAAAAAGAAACATAAGAGAATAGAATGGAGTAAATAAACAATTGAATATCATAACTGTAAATGTTAATGGATTGAATTCAACCATGAAATGAGAGGTTGACAGAAATGAAAGAGGATGAGAATGCAAAATTCAACAATATGTTCTTTACCAAAAAATAAATAAATAAATAAATGCTCACACAGAGTTAAAAAAAGGACTTGGAGTAAAAAAAAAAAATTAGGCCTTATCTGAATGCAAAAAACAAGGGTAGTAATTATAATTTCAGACAAGGAAACAAGAAAAATATACTTAATTAAAATAAAGAAGGAAATTATAATTTTGTGAAAAATGACATAGATAATAAAATGATTTTCAACATTTAATGTGTGTTTGACAAATAACATGGATTATAATTACCTAAGGGGAAATTCACTAAATGACTTACAAGAAAAAATGAAAAGTAAAGTTATTATAATAAAATTAATCCTATCAGCCCTAGGTATCATCACAATTTAAGTATCCTCATCCATTCCTCACTGTTACTTACTTTTCCCATATCCAATCATTTGTTAAGTTTTGTAGTTTTTACCTTCTCTAATCTATACCCCCTTTTTTCCTGTGACACTGCTAATACCCTATTGCAGGCTCTCATCACCACATGCCTAAGCTATTCCAAAAGTCTACTGGCTGGCATTCTCCCTAACATTATCCCTGGTACAGAACATTGTCCATTTACCTCTCAAAAGGATCTTCCTAAAGGACAGCTCTGAGCAATATACTTCAATAGCTCCTGATCATCTCCAAGATCAAATATAAAACAATGTTTAGCCTTTACATCCCTTTATGATTTGCTCCCTATTCTCCCTTCCATTCTTCTTAGTTCTTATCCTTCATACTAACATAATCTTCTGTCTAATGATATTGACATCCTTCCTATGTCTTGAACATGATACTCCATATCCTAACTCTATATGCCTATCTCATAAATGGAAGCCTCCTGGCTTCCATAGATCCTCTTAAATTCCTGGTAAAAGTATGCTTCCTACAGGAAATCTTTCATAATCCCTCAATTCTAATGCTTCCCTTCAATAATTATTTCCTATTTGTCCCATATATAGTTTGTGTATACATGTCCCACTCCTTGAGGGTAAGGATTATCATATGCTTTTCTTTGTATCCCCATGTTTAGCATAGTGCTTTGTACATAGTAGGCACTTAATAAATATTTACTGATTGAATTTGGTTACATTTGGAAAAAAAAAGTCTTATTCTGAATATTGAGTCTACCACACCTCTAGCAAGAGGTGAGTATCAAACTTCATTATATATCATCTGGAATTGTAGTGTTTTATTCGCAGATCTTTCAAAGGTTTTTTGGGTTTTTTTTTGGTAATTTTGTAATTATATAATTTTTTTTCCTAGTTCTGCTCACTTCATTATGCATCGGCTTGTATAGGTCTTCCCAAGCTT
Source organism: Myrmecobius fasciatus (assembly GCA_023553655.1). Lineage (NCBI taxonomy): Eukaryota > Metazoa > Chordata > Mammalia > Dasyuromorphia > Myrmecobiidae > Myrmecobius > Myrmecobius fasciatus. Next base: position 453,378 of record JAJPUD010000948.1, read on the forward strand.
TTCTGAAATTGTTTGTTTTTTCATTTCTAGCACCTCAATAATAATCATTTAATTTTATATATCATAATTTATTTAGCCAGTACCCAAGTAGATGAGTACCTCCTTGGTTTCTAGTTCCTTGTAAAAAGAACTTCAATAGATAATTTTGGTCATATGGATCCTTTTCTTCCCTCTTTGATATTTTTGTGATATTAAAAGTGAAATTATAGAGTTAAAACTTAGTAACATTAGGGACATAGTACAAATTGCTTTCCAGAATAGCAGTAACAATAAAATCAAAGCTAAGTCAAGAGTGTATTAATGTATTTATTTCCCACAGCTATTTCAATAATTGTCATTTTCCTTTTTTGTCACTAGTAATCTAATGGACATAAAGTACAACCTCAAAATTCCTTAATTTGCATTTCTCTAATTATTAGTGATTAGAGCATTTTTAAAAAGTTTGGTGATAGCTTAGATATCTTTTTTTGAAAAATTCCTCTTTATATCTTTTGCCCATATATCTATTATAGCTCTTTTTTTATTTTTCTATTTTTCCCAATAGTTTGCTTCCCTTCTAATCTTAGCTGCTCTGTTTCGTTTATGAAAAATCTTTTTAATTTTACATAATCAAAATTGTTTTCTTTAACTTCTGTGATAGTTCTATGCCTTATTTAATTATGAATACTTCCATTATCAAAGAAAGTTATTTTCAACCTCAATCTTCCTCAAGTTCTCAAAGTTTCCAATTAATGGCTTTGCAATTAAACAAATCTTTTCTTTGAAAATTTTATGAAACATTTTAATATGACCTTCAATAGTTTCCTAATATCTCCAAACAAACAAACAAAAAAAAATCCTCAATCTGCCATTCAATCTGACTCCTAATTTTTTCAGTTTTTCCTCCCATTATTCCTCCACATTGCTCCTTTGGCCAAAATGCACTACCCCTACTTTTCAAATATGATTTTCTGACTCCTAGTCTTTGATTTTTACATTTCTTTCATCTATAATATTCTCTTGCCTATAAATCTATGCTATTTACTAATCTTGCAATACTAACTTGATGTTACACTAAGAGATAAGTGATGTAAGTGATATTGACCTTCTAAAGGATTATTCACTTTTTTGAATGTATATTATTGAACTGGCTCATAACTAGACATTTTGTCACCTAGCAATAATCACCTCTGGGACAAATAGCATGAAAAGGACCTATGATCAAATTTATAATTCATAATATGGAAATAATAAGGTAATTTTTAAAAGTTATCTGGTTTTTTAATTATTTATTTTATATTATTCCTCAGTTACATTTAGAATAATTTTTTTACATTTCTTTTTAAAACTTTTGAGTTCCCAGATTCTCTCACTGATTCCTACCCCCAGTGCCCATGTGAAGTTATACAAAAGATTTCCATAAAATTCTGTTGTGAAAAAAACCATAGATTTCCCACTATAATTAAAAAAAAACCCTCAAAAAACAAAACAAAACAACAACAAAAAACCCTCAAGAAAAATAAAGTGAGAGAGGGAGAGGTAGAGAGACAGAGAGACAGACAGAAAGAGACAGTGAGTAAGAGAGAGAGCGAATGAGAAAGAGAGAGAGAGAGAATGCTTCAATCTATAATTAGGCACAAATCAGTTTCTTTTCTAGGTATGAATAAGAGTTTTCATCATAAGTCCTTCAGAGTAGTCTGTCTGTATCTGTCTCTCTCTCTCTCTCACCTTATTTTTCTTTTTCACTTTGCTTGAGTTCATGAAGGACTTTTTTCTGAAGGCATCCTGCTCATTATTTCCCACAGAATGATAATGATCCATGACAATACCACATTTTATTCAGCCATTCCCCAATTGATCAGTATCCTCTCAATTTCCAATTTTTTGCCTTGAGAAGAGAGTTGCTACAAATATTTTTATACATACACGATCTTTTCTTCTTTTTAATCTCTTTTGGTATTCATCATAGTAGTGGTATTATTAGGTTAAAGGATATGCATGAATTTATAGGACTTTGTGCATAGGCCATATCTTTTGATCACTTATTAATTGGGGCATGCCTCATTTTTTTTTAAATTTGGAATATGATAAGTTTGAGAAATAAGGCATTATCAGAGAAAACTGATTCAAAATTACTATTGCTAACTATATTTCCCCCCATTTATTTTATTCTCTCTCTCCTTTCACCCTGTCTGTCCTCAAAAATGTCATTTCCTTTTTGATCCAATTCTGATGAGAGTAAGGTTCACTCACTCCCATTCTCCTCCCCTTCTTTTCCTTCACTGTAAAAGCTTTTTCTTGCCTTTTTTTTTAATGGAAAACAATTTACACATTCCATTTCTCTTTTTCCCTTTCTCCCAATACATTCCTCTCTCACCCCTTAATTTCATCATTTTTAAGATATTATTCCTTTATATTCAACTCATATCCACACTCCTAATTGTCATAATAATGAGAACATACTAATGAGTTACAAGTATCATCCTCCCATGTAGGAATGTAAACAGATAAACCTTAAGTTCCTTATAATATCACCTCCTTATGCTTCTCCTGAGTCCTGTATTTAAAAATCAATTTTCCCATTCAGCTTTGGTCTTTTCATCATTAATGCTTGAAAATCCTCTATTTCATTTAAATGTTTTCCCTTTTCCCCTGAAGGAATATACTTGTTTTTGTGGGTTTGATTGTAATCCTAGCTCCACTGCTCTCAAGAACATCATATTCCAAGCCTTCCAGTCCTTTAACGTAGAAGCTACTAAATCTTGTGTTATCCTGACTGTGGCTCCATTGTGCTTGAATTGTTTATTTCTGCATGCTTGCAATATTTTCTCCTTGACTTGAGAGTTCTAGAATTTGGCTATAATATTCCTGAGAATTTCATGTTGGGATCTCTTTCAGGAGGTAATCAATGAACTTTTTCAATTTCTATTTTATCCTCTGGTTCTATAATATCAGGACAATTTTCCTTGATAATTTCATTTTTCATGATGTTCAGACTGATTTTTTGATCATGACTTTCAGATAGACCAATAATTTTAAAATTCTCTATCCTGGATCCTTTTTCCAGGTCAGTTGCTCTTCCAATGAAATAGTTCACATTTTTTTCTATTCTTTCATTCTTTTGGTTTTGTTTTGTTGTATCTTGATTTCTCATAAAGTCATTAGCTTTCATTTGCTCAATTCCAATTTTTAATGAATTATTTTTCTCAGTGAGATTTTATACCTCCTTTCCCAATTGGCTAATTTTGCTTTTTAAGGCATTCTTCTCCTCATTAGCTTTTTGTATTTCCTTTTGCATCATTCTTAATACTTTCCTAAATTTTTCCTCTATCTCTATTACTTGATTTTTAAAATTCCTTCTGAGCCCTTCCATGACCTGAGCCCAATTCCTATTTTTTGTGGAGGTTTTGGATATAGGAGCTTTGATTTTGTTATCTTCTTCTAATGTGTTTTCATCTTTTTTGTTACCATAGTAATTTTCTGTGGTCAGAATCTTTTTCTGTTGTCTTCTTATTTTCCTAGTCTACTACTTGACTTTTAACTTTTTGTTAAAGTAGGTTCTATTTCCAGTGTGCAGGGTGCACTATCCCAAGCTTCAGGGATTTTCTGCAGGGAAATCCTTCTAGGGACCTGACCACAAGCCCTCTTTTCTGCCCTAGAATTGTTAGGATGTTTCCATCCCATGTTAGCTGTAAGATCTAGTGTGCTAAAGTAACTGAATCCTGCTTTGCTGATTCTGGGACCTGGCCTGGGGTTAGGCTGTGCTGGGATTGCATGCTGTTGCCACAGACCTTCACTGCTGACCTTCCAAGTCCTCTTTGGTATCTATGGGCTGAGAGGTCTGGAAATCACCAGTACTGTTGCTGATTCAGAGGTCCTGCTGTACTGACTTTGGGGCATGGTCTGTGGAAAGAGCTGCACTGGCATGGCCTGCACTGGAATTGCAAGCTGGATTCCCATCCTAATTCCACAGATTTTTCCTGTTGACCCTCTAAGTTGGCTTTGGCTGGAAAATGTTCTATCTCATGTTTTGGGATGTCCTAATGTTCTAGGATTTATTTAGAATCAGTATTTTTAAAATACAAAAGAGACATTCCATTCAAAATAACTGTCAAATATATATAAGTATATATTGATAAATAGATAGATAGATAGATTAGATAGATAAGTATAAAATATTGGAGAATCTATCTGCCAAGGGAAAGTCAGGAACTATATGAACACAAATATAAAGCACTTTCCACACAAATAAAGTCAGATTTAATCAGTTGGAAAAATATCAAGTGCTCACAGATAGGCCAAGTGAATATAATAAAAATGACAATACTATCTAAATTAATCTACTTATTAATACCATGCCAATCAAATTCACAAGAAATTATTTTACAGATGTAGAAAAAAATAATAACAAAGTTCATCTGGAAGGACATAGGTCAAGAATTTCAAAGGCATTAATGAAAAAGTGTCAATGAAGGTGGCCTAGCTATGCCAGACCTTAAACTATATTATAAAGCAGTGGTCATCAAAATCATTTAGTACTGGCTAAGAAATAGAGTAGTTGATCAGTGGAATAGGTTAGGTTCACAGGACAAAATAGTCAATAACTATAGCAGTCTTGTGTTTGACAAATCCAAAGACCCCCCAGCTTTGGGAATAAAAACTCACTATTTGACAAAAAGTACTGGGAAAAATGGAAATTAGTATGGCAGAAATTAGGCATTGGCCCACACTAAACACCATATACCAAGATAAGGTTGAAATGGATTCATGGTCTAGACATAAAGAATGATATTATAAACAAATTAGAAGAGCATGGAATAATTTATCTCTCAGATCTGTGGAAGAGAAAGGAACTTATAACTAAAGAAGAACTAGAGATCATTATTGAATACCAAATAGATAATTTTGATTATATTAAGTTAAAAAGGTGTTATACAAGCAAAACTAATACAGACAAGATTAGAAGAAAAGCAATAAATTAAGAAAACATTTTTACATGTAAGGGTTCTGATAAAGGCCTCATATCTAAAGTATATAGAGAATTGACTCAAATTTGTAAGAATTCAAGCTATTCTCCAGTTGACAAATGGTTAAAGGATGTGAACAGACAATTTTCAGATGAAAAAATTAAAACCATTTCTATGAAATGGTTTTAGGAAAACCATATGAAAAGGTGCTCTAAATCACTATTGATCAGAGAAATGCAAATTAAGACAATTCTGAGATACCACTATACACCTCTCAGATTGGCTAAGATGATGGGAAAAGACAATGATGAATGTTGAAAAACTGGGACATTAATACATTGTTGGTGGAAATGTGAACGGATCCAACCATTCTGGAGAGCAATCTGGAACTATGCTCGAAGGGTTATCAAACTGTACACACTCTTTGATCCAGCAGTGTTTCTACTGGGCTTATATCCCAAAGAGATCTTAAAGGAGGGAAAAGGACCCACGATGTGCAAAAATGTTTGTGGCAGTTCTTTTTGTAGTGGCAAGAAAGTGAAAACTGAGTGAATGGTATATGAATGTTATGGAATATTATTGTTCTATAAGAAATGATCAGCAGGATGATTTTAGAGAAGCCTGGAGATACTTACATGAACTGATGCTAAGTGAAATGAGCAGAACCAGGAGATCATTATACATGACAACAACAAGATTATATGATGATAAATTCTAATGGACATGGCTCTCTTCAACAATAAGATGACTGAGAATAGTTCAGTGATCTTGTGATGAAGAGAGCCATTTACACCCAGAGAGAGGACTGTGGGAACTGAGTGTGGATCACAACATAGCATTTTCACTCTTTTAGTTGTTCTTTGCTTGCATTTTGTTTTCTTTCTCATTTTTTCCTTTTTGATCTGATTTTTCTTGTGCAGGAAGATAATTGTATAAATGTCTACATACATATATTGGATTTGTCATATAATTTAACATATTTAGCATGTATTAGACTACCTGCCATCTAGGGGCGGCCCGCGGGGGGAAGGAGGGAACAAGCTTGGAACAAAAAAAAAAGTTTTGCAAAGGTCAATGTAGAAAAATCGCTCATATGTTTTGTAAATAAAAAGCTTTTAATAAAAAAAAATAAATATGTATACATAAATCGAATTTAACATATATTTTAAAATGTTTAACATATAATATATGTCATCTAGGGGAGGGAGTGGGGAAAAGGGGAAAATTTGGAACAAAAGGTTTTGCAGGAGTCAATGTTGAAAAATTATCCATGCATATGTTTTGAAAATAGAAAACTTTAATAAAAAAATGAATAATACTTTTAAAGGATAGGGATCCAACAGTGCTTAGTAAGGTAGTTGGCACATAGGGAGGTGCTTAATAATTTTTTATTGACTGACTGGCTGGTGCTGTGGTTACTAGTCTCTACATTATAAATCCATATCTGCATTTACTTCTTGGCCATTTCTGCTTCCAACACAAATAGAAATAGAACCTGCAGATCAGTCATGAGTATGACCTCCGGTATGTAATTGTAGGGAATTGAAAAATTTTAATATGTATTCTTTTTCACTTAGGATCTCTTACTTAATTGAATCTTTTGCTATTTATTGTCTTCCTCCTTAGAGGGTGTGTGTGTGTGTGTGTGTGTGTGTGTGTGTGTGTGTGTGTCTGTATATCTATATTTCCATACACTCATACACACCAGGAAAGAAGAACAATATTAAGCTAAACACATTTCATAACTTATATTTAGATTAATGTGTTAGTAAGGGGAGGTAAAGACATTATCTATTGGCAATTTAATCCATTTTTAAAAAGCAACTGAACACCTGTGTCAATCAGGATGCTAGCAAAAAGCTTGTGTGAGGCTGCAGCCTGATCCTGGAGGATCAGATTCATTTCTTTGCCTCTGCTTAAGTTTCCACAGAGACTGATCTTAAAATAGCCTCCAGGGCACAGGAAACTTTGGGAATAGTATTTTCCCCCAACCAACTCTCCACATCTTTCAAGTGAAACCATGTGTAACCATGCACAGACTATGCCAACCTCAGATCCTAGGCAACTCACTTCACCTGTCTGGGATTCAGTTATTTCATCTTTTTTTTTTTAATTGGACTCTGATTTCTAAAGCCCCAAGCTCCAAGTTCTGTAGTTCCTAAAATACTAATTATTTCCAGATATGATCAATAAATCTAGAGGATGAGTTAACAGCGCTCCCTAAAATCACCACCCATTTTGATGATTAATGGAGATATCATTAAATTCAGTTGGCTCACCATGACTTCATCCAAGTATTGCACTTGCTAAATGAATATTTCCTTTCAAGGAGAGCAATGCTTTACACAGCACTGAATAATGCTATGGACAAGTACAAAACATGATTTAAAGTTATTGCATGAGAAATAACTGGGAACAGTTTATTCAAGGGGTGATTTTTCTTAGGAAAGTGATTTGGTAAAAGGAAGTCAAAGTTTCTAGTGTTATTTATTATACTTCTACCAATTGATAAATTAGATAGACCTCTAAAATTAAGTTGATCCACACAATTTTATTTTTGCAAATGACAACAAAATCCTTACTGAAACAGAGTGGGCAATAGGACTCCAAGAGCAGTGACCCATACCCCTCTTTTTTTTTTTTTTTTTAAACTGAAACAGAAACCAAGGTTCATAGAATAAGTGAGTAAGGCTAAGTCACATAGCTAATTAGTGACAGGATTGGGAAGAAACTAAAGTGCCCCAATTCTCTCCCCACTTCTTGTACTGAACCATAAAGCCTCTGAGTCTCTGAAAAGTTAAACACAATCAATCTTGATATACAGGGCATCCCAAAAGCCTTAGTGTTTTGATGAAGCTTAAACTGAAGCTTAAACTGTTGGTGGAAAATTTTAAGCTATTAAAGCCTAACTCAACACTAAGACTTTTGGGATACCTTGTATTATTATTATCTGTGTTATTCTAGGAAAATTAATATTCATCACATATTTTTTCACTAAAGAAATCATAACAGGAAAATATTAGAAAAAAAGAGAAAGTATAATCCTAGGATACTACATGAAAAATAAAAGAACATGAATGAGTGATTGAATTTTTCTGAAAGAAAAGAACATTATTCATTTTCAATTTTTCCCCCTCCTCTCCTGAAACCTTTTCACTCATTAAAAATGCAACAAAAAGGAAATATTAGATAAGGAAGTGGGTCCTTAATATAAACTTTTTGAAAATAAGGAGGAATGCCCCCTGAAGATAAGAAGTTTCAAGGTTCTTGACCTGGCAGGAGGAAAAAAATATAGGGTTAATTAAAGTTCTACTATATAAATGGAATAAAATCACAATAAATTTTTCATAATTATAAGATAATATTAGATGTACCAGAATTTAGAGGGGATAGAACAAATTTTCATATCTAATCCTTTTTTAGAAAGTACAAGGAAAAGATCTTCTAGTATTAATTCCTTCTTTAAAAAATAAGTTTAATATATTGAATTGCTTGCCATCTAGGGGAGGGGGTGGGGAAGAGGGGAAAATCTGAAACATAAGGCTATGCAAGGGTCAGTGTTGTGAAATTATTCATACATATGTTTTGAAAATAAAAAGCTTTATAAAAAAAAGTTTAACTGATGCCTTTTGTTTTTATATTATAGATTTTTCTAGCTATTAATTTAATCCTCAGCACAGGAATTGACTCCCATCCCTCTCTTGGTAACACAAAACAGTTAACTACAAAACAATCTACACATTGACTGCCTCTTACAATGTATTCAATTTTTCATTTACATTGTAAATGGAAATATTATTTCTCCATTTCTATTTATTTCATTCTATGTCATAAAAATTTTCTCATGTTTCTCTAAATTCCTTATGTTTGTCATTTCTCACTCAACAATAATACTCTATTACATTCACATACAAGTTTGTCCAGTGATTTCCCAATGTCTAACTACTTTGTCTCAAGCACTTTACCATCACAAGTGCTGATATGGGAACTTCTGAGCATGTTAAACCTTTGTTTCCAATTTAATCTCTGTGAGGTACATGCTCAATCATAGGATCTCTTGGTTGAAGAATACATGTACATTTCAGTCATTTATTTGCAGCTTTGCCTATGGTGCATGAACCTACTTTTTTTCCCACAACCTTCCTAATATACTTTCCATGTTTTGTCATATTTACCAATTTGTGAGCTATGAGGTAGAATTTTAGAGGGGTCTTAAATAATGAAAATTATCATCTTATTAGTGATTTGAAGAATGCTTTCATATACTTGTATATAATTTGCAATTTTCTTTTAAAAATTATTTATGTCCTTTATCATAAAATTCTTTTGCAAATTAGGAAATGGGCAAAAAGAGATGATGTAATTTATCCAGTGTCACACATTTAGTAGTGGAGCTGGGGTTCTCCTTACTTTGGGTTCAGTGTTATCACTACTGTGATATTTAATACAAATATCTGACAGTCTAATATCTGATCATATTGAGTTATGTAAACAGACAATTATAACATTGGTTTTGCTTTATCACATGACAATTTTAGTTTCTTTTTAATAACCATTTAATTGTAGTTTATACAAATGAAGCTCCAGCTGAATATATTTCTCATTTATTGGATATAATTTAAAATAAGACCTCAATAGCACTTATAAAACTATTTGGATAAATATTTTAAATTAAATTAGAAATTTAAATTAGAATTAGAGTGAAGTTAGAAAATACCTAAAATAAGTTAGGTTATGTGGGCATCCCAACTAGATTAGCATGATGCAATGAAAAGATATTTGGACTAGAACTCAGTTTTTTAGATTTACAATCTGGCTTTGTCATTTGCTCACTGTGCAATAAGGGGCAGATAATTTCATCTTTCTGAGCAGCAGTTTCTATACTTCTGCATAATAGAATCTGAACTGAACTATAGGAGCCATTACATGAAGCATATTCAAAATTGCCATTCCTAGTTCTGCTCTACCATATGGTAGCTTTGAGGCTTACTTCCTAACATGTGTTACTCAGCACTAAAGGGTTTGCATTTTGACTAGATGAAATAACCCTTATCAGCTGAGAACCCTGAAGAACTCACTCAGTTAATGTACAAAAGAGGGAGATTTGCCCCTTCAGTTTTTCTCATTCTTTCTGGATATGAATCATATAAGGATTGTGTCAAGCTACTTACTGATTTACTCTGTTCCTCCTCCCATGCTAACCTTCCATGTGGCTATGAGCTTTTAACAACTAAAGTATATATCCTACCTCAATGAACCTGAACCTGGATTTGGGTTGCTTTTTGTTTTTTTCCTAATTTTAAACTATTGAGTACCAATCTTGAGATGGAAGTATTCATGATTGGAAGCAATCCTCAGGTTGAGAATTGAATGGCAGCAGGGAAGGAAGTCTCACAGTGCTTCTGGCAAAGACTAGAGGATTTGTCCAAGCCAGGTTTTATTAGAAGGTTATGTACTGTGAGCTGTTTGGATAGTGCAGCTCTGAGTGAAATATAAACTGCCTACTTCATAGTCCTGCAAAATTTATGTACTGATGAGGTTTAAGTATCAGCTTTTCAATAGATTGTAACAGTAGTTATAAGTTAAGTTACTAAATCTTGTTTAAATCATTCTGATAATGAATACCTGTTTTATGATTAGCATTTTTATTTGTAATAAATTACCTGTTGCATATCTGACTTGCATTGTACAATTAGTTCCTTTTTACTTTTTTTTGGAGGGGGAAGGGAAATAAAAACTTTAGAATGAGCCATAATTTGAGCTATAAGAAAAATTGTCCCTAGGAAGCCAGGATATAGATTTAATTGATCCCATTTATCTGAGGAAAGGGATCTTCCTCTCCTCCTGTAAATTGGCCTTGCATTTATTTTGCATATATTTGATATATACTATTTTAATGAGAGACTAGCCAATGAGGAAACAGTCTGTTGAACATATTCAAATTTGTCTTTCCTGGTGGGTGATACAAAGCCTGTGCAGATATTGCCTATTTCCAATCCAACATGTGGCACTTTGGGGACATATTTCCAATCATGGGAAACTGAAGGGCTGTACTGTAAAATAAGGGAAAGCCTTCTAATTGGCTTAGGAGGTAGAAGAATTTCCAATCAAGAAGATGAATTGGAATTGAGTTCACATACAAAAAGGACCAGTCTCTCAGAATCTTTTCCTTTCTGGTGATGAGTAAGGTAATACTATTATGTTTTCCCCCTTTTAAATTTATATACAACCATCACATTATTGTTCAGAGTAAAAAAGAAAAAAAATATGCTTTGGAGCCTGAATGACCTAAACTGGCTACCTATGTTAATCATAAATAAGATTGCTACCAAATCTCCCAACTCTGTGTTGGAATTTGATTCCCTAGCTATAATCCAGAAAAGGTGTAGCAAAGAGCTTCTTCCATTTGTGAGCTTTGCTGAGGCCAACTATCATACAGACAAGTCAGCTGAAAGGGAAAGCCCTTGCTTATTCTGGTGTTTCACAAAATATTTATTATTAGGAATACAGAACCCAATTATTCAATAACAGTTCAACCTCATGGCAGGGTCTATACAATTTTAAATATTGCTGAAAGCTTGCAAATGGCAAGGGATTTTCTCTCAGGTGTGGTGTTCTCTTTCATTCTGAAATGACCTAGCTGAAGGAAAGAGCACTGAAAAGGTAGCAATGTCTTTCTGCAACAAAGGGGAAGAAAGTGTTCTATGAATTAGGGATACCATTGTCATCAACAACCAAAAACATGTTCAACTAAAATTTTTTGTATGACATTCACTTTTCTGACCTTAATTTTCAAGGATTTCTGATATAGATAAAAGTCTGGTTCATGTAGAGGATCAGAGTGGAATTCTTTCTCTTTTTTTCTTTCAAATCACTTGAAAAAATGCAAGTCTATCAGGCATTTCAAAGTTACTCTGTTGGCTTTAAATGGACATGAAACTGAATATAGCTAGTCTCCATTTTTTTCCACAAAGAATAGTGCAGTAGAGAATAATTAAGGACAGCAATAGAACTTTTTGCTTAGAGTTTGATAAAACCTTACCATTTCTTAGATACTCTATACCCATCTTGAATAATTTTACATATTCCCTGCATTTGCCTAGCCTGAAGACAAAATATTGACTCATTTTCAATCTTTTTTGTGTAGAGCTTATATTCCAAAGAGATCATAATCAAGGAGAAAGAACCCACATGTGCAAAAATGTTTGTAGTAGCCCTTTTTGTAGTAACAAGGAACTGGGCAATTGGAGAATAGCCGAATAGTATATGAATGTCATGGAACTATTGTTCTATAAGAAACGATCAGCAGAATGATTTCAGAAAGACCCGGAGAGACTTACATGAACTGATGCTGAGTGAAGTGAATAAAGCCAAGAAAACATTGTAAACAAGATTATATGATGATCAACTTTGATGGATGTGACTCTTTTCAACAATGAGGTGATTCGGGTCAATTACAATAGTCTTCTGATGGAAAAAGCCATCTGCATCCAGAAAGAGAACTATGGGGACTGAATGTGGATCACAATATATAGTATTTTTATCTTTTTTGTTGTTTTCTTGCTTTTTGTTTTCTTTCTCATTTTTTATATGATTTTTCTTATGCAGCATGATAACTGTGGAAATATGTATAGAAGAATTACACATGTTTAACATATATTGGATTACTTGCTCTCTAAGGGAAGGGATGAGGAAAGGGAAGGAAAAAAAAATGGAACATAGGATTTTCCAAGGGTTAATGTTAAAACTATCTTTGCATATATTTTGAAAATAAAAAGTTATTATAAAATGGTAAGCTTTATCAGATTGAAATAAAACACAGTGTTGAATTTTGGTTGGGATATATGGCTTTTGCCCTTTGAAGTCATCATGGGTTTTCTGAGTATACCTGAGGGCCATTTTGATTCCTGAGTTTACACTTTAGGTCATATATATCAGGATAGCTCTAGATGCATTATTTTTTTTTTACAAGTTAATGATAAGCGTTCATAACTCACTTATGACTTCATTTCCCTCTGTCACTCCTGACTTATGAGAGCATCAATAACTTGTGGAAATAAATTATTTATCAGAAGCTGATCCATTGTATGTCCTGTTTATGAAACATTTTAGTTTTAGTCAGTATTGATTAAATGCTTTCTTTTATGTACTGGAGGAGCCAGAGACTCTAGTTGCAAAATCTGAAGGCAGTCATTGGAGAAAAGATATAATGAAAAATAAAATCCTGTATTCATTCTGCTACTACTGTGCTATTCATTTTTTTAAGAGGAGAAAAAAGAAACTGGATTAAATATATGTATATATGTATGTATATGTATAGTGTGTGTGAGAGAGAGCAGAACCTTAGGAAATAAAAAAGCAAAAGCAGAATTATGTGAAATGAAATTCCCCAGCCTATTTTATTAGAATCTAAGAAGTTTTCTTCCATGTTCACAGGATCACAGATCTGGATCTTGAAGAAAATACCTATTTTTCACTCTCATTTTACATGTGAGGAAACTGAGACTAAGAGAAATTAAGAGACATTAAATGGCTGGCCCAGGATTATACAGGTAGTAAGTTATAGAGCTAGGATAGATATTCAGTATTGTCTAGCAAATTTAAGACTAACAAAGAAAAATAGGAGCAAAGACCACACTTTGACAAAGCAGAATGATATCTGTCAGGGCTAGATAAAAAGATCTCCCTAATTACAATGCTGGCATTTCTGAGTCTCAGACACTGGTAAAAACCGTGTAAACAATAGGCAGGAAGTCACAATGTAAAAACTTTTTATTATATCTAGTATTAACACAGATACAATCCGAGACAATTTGAAAAAGAAGACTTACAAAGTGTACATTATATAGACAAATGATTATTAGTAACATCTTGATCTGTTCATTTAAGTATTATATTTCTTACATAATAAATCTTATGTCTCCTGGCATTCTTTATCAATAACAGAGTTCTCACAATTCTCCTATTTAGGGAAGATAGTGTGCTGATTGCTTTGAGCCCCAGAACATCACTGGAGCTCCTTGTTGAAATTTCCTGGTTAACCTTTCTGCAAAAATGACTGCCTAAATAGGAGGAAAAGCTGCCTTGCTGCCCCATACCTACTTCATTAAAAACCTGAAGTTCCTACCATAACAATTAATGATTATTTTTTAAAAAATCAATGAGAAACTACAGTAAATACTTCTTCCATCCTAGGACTGTTTAAGAAGTCAGTCAAAAATCCAAGAATGATATGGAAATGAGCCTCCTCTAGTAAAGTAAACATAGCCTCCTAAACCAAACAGAGATGGCCATGGATATGTGTAGCCAAAAGACTATGCTCTGAGAAAGCAGGAAAAGGTGGGTAGTACTTCTCACATAAAACCTCAATTCAAGAACTAAAGATGGAAAACTAACCAAATTGAAAATAATCACCAAGTATCAGAAATTATTATACATCTAAGGACAATGTAACTTTATAACAACTATAACTCAAGAAGTGACTCAAAGAGGAGAAATGGATTTTTCCATAAGGTCTACATAAATGCCTACAAAAGATTAAGCAAAAGATTTTTTTAAATGAAATAAAAGCCTTTAAGGAAAGAATTGAAAGAAAAATAGGTAACTAAGAAGAGAAAGCCTTACCTGTGAAATGGACTTCATGGAAACTAAAATAGACTACAAAGAAATCAATAAATTTATGACTTTGTGAGACTATAAGAAATATTAGAATAAGATTTTTATAAATAGAAGAAAATTATATGATCTTTTAAAAATCTGATTTAGAAAATAGGTCAAAAAGATAAAATTTAAGAATCACTGGACTTCCATAAAGCCACCATAAAAATCCTAGACACTATATTTCAGAGAATCATAAATGAAAATTTACTTGATCTATTAGAACTAGAATAAAAATAGAAAGAATCCGCTGATCATATCCTGAATGGATTCTCAATACACAAAAAACTCCTGAGAATTTTATATCCCATTTCTAAAACTCCTACACCAAAGGGGGAAAAATGCAGCAAGCATCTAAAAGGAAGTAATTCAAGTACCAAAGAACATCACACAAGAGTTGGCACCTATTCTAAATAAGAGATCTTGAAAAACCTATTCTCAAAGGCAAAAGATATAGGCAAGAACCAAGAATAATTTACCTCACAATGTGGAGTATTATCCTCCAGAGGGAAAAATACATTTTTGATGGAATAAAGGGCTTTCAAGCATTTCCAACTAAAAGACAAAACAAAACAAAAAAAAAAAAAAGGAAAAAAGAGGTGAGAAATTTTCCAGAAAGGAAAATTTATTTGAGCAATTGAAAGGAGGCAAATGATTTAGTGCTAAATCATCTAATGGGGGTGTGTGTGAAGAAATATGTCCATTCAGAACCTTAATATTTTCACAGGAAAAAATATGTCCTGAGGTAGAATGGTTCTGTTCTGAGAATTTCAAGAGAAAAAGAAAAAAAAAGGAAAAAGGGTAAAAAGAAAAACATTTGTGTAGAAAGGGAAAGGGGGATTAAACTTGATATTTCTCATAATTGGAGTGCTTGAGAATTATAATATACAAACATGGAGAAAGGAGTGGAAGAGTGGACATGAAATGATCATAATTATTATCTAAAATAAATAAAGGAAGAGTATACACAGAGAATTTGATGTAAAAATATATTAAATTTTACAAGGAAACAACTGAAAATTGAAAGGTTGAATTATTAGGAGGAAGAGGAAAAATAGAAGTAGTAGTAGTAATAATAATAACATCCAGTATCTATATAATACATTAAGCTTTATAAAGCTCTTGAAAATTTCATTTTATCCTCACAACAACTCTGAGATGATAGTGCTATTATTAATTTTCATTTTGCAGATAAGGAAACTAAAACACAACTTTCCCATGGTATACAGCAAGTAAAGCTAGAAGTTCATGATTCTGGATTTAATTCTTTATTCACTA
The DNA here is from genome assembly GCA_023553655.1 of Myrmecobius fasciatus. Lineage (NCBI taxonomy): Eukaryota > Metazoa > Chordata > Mammalia > Dasyuromorphia > Myrmecobiidae > Myrmecobius > Myrmecobius fasciatus. Next base: position 469,259 of record JAJPUD010000948.1, read on the forward strand.
TACCACCTAACTTCCCCAAGAATAATACCAGGGAAAGAATAACTGCAAAACAAATTTCCTGATCCTAAAAGAAGCAAAGAATTTTAATCTAAGGAAGTATCTTTGATTGCCTTTTAGATAATTGAAGAATGGCTGATGAACTATTATTCCAATGTAAGAAATAACAGAGGCAATTTCAGAGAGTCTTAGATTGTGCAAATTGGGACAGAATGAAGTTAATATAATCAAAAGAACAATTTATGGATGCAAAGCAACATTGTAAAGAGAAATAACTCTGAAGGAGTTAAGATCTCTGAACAATGCATTAATCAACAATATTTCCAGAGAACCTTTGATGAAGCATATTACATCCCTGCCATTGATATAAAGGTGACAGACAAAAGGTATATAATGAAACTTACATTTTTGTACCTGGCCACAGTGTGGATTATTTTTGTTTATTTGCTACAAGTGTTTTTTCTTTCTTTCTCTCAGGTTTAAGTGGAGTTAAACAAGACAGTTTTGAAAGTAGTATGTAGAATTTATTATATATAAAAAAGCAAGTACTTTGAATTGGAGGTTCACAGTTTCATAGAGAACCCATGGTCTTTTATACATACCCAAATGTTTTTTGGTATAAGTTCAGAGTTGTAAAAATTAAAAGTGAAAAAGGAAGACATTTATGGCCAACACAAAGAAATAGCCTATCTATACACAATATGTATTTTTAAAAGTAGATGGATTGTTCAAGCATTTATTAAGTAACTAGTATTGGCCATATACTGTGCTAAGCTTTGGAGTTACAAAGACAAAAACAGTCCCTGCTTTTAGAACTAGAACTTGCATTCTAATATGAGAAACAATATATAAATAACTAGGTATACATATATATAATAAAAGCAGAATAGATAGAGGGTAATAGAAGAGGTAAGGCATTAGCAACACAGGGAACTAGAAAAACCTTCCTGCAGAAGGTAGGATTTGAGCTAAGACTTAAAGAAAACAGGAAAATTAAAAAATGAAGATGAGGAGGGAGGACATTCCAAGCAAAAGATTGGGGCATAGGTGCTTTAGGCACAGTTCCAAGGTAGAAAAGAGTGTGTTGTTACAAATCCCAAGAACTGGCTTTGAAAAGAGTCACATGAAAAACCTGAAACTTGGAACAGTGTCTCCTCTATAGGAGCAAAGCCCAACTTTGATCAAAAAAAGTTAAAAGTCAAGAAATAAGCTGGGAAAATGAGAAAAAAAGAAGGAAGAAGAAGAAGAAGAAGAAGAAGAAGAAGAAGAAGAAGAAGAAGAAGGGAAAAAGAAGAAAAAAGAAGACAACAATGATGGCAATGACAATGACAACAACAGAAAATTACTCTAGTGACTGGGAAGAGCAAAACACAAATTCAGAAGACAATAAAGTCAAAACAGCTACATACAAATGTTCAAAGAAAAAAGTGAATTGGCAACAGGCCCAAAAAGAATTCCTGGAAAGGTCAAAAGAGGATTTTAAAAATCAAACAATACAATTAGAAAAAATGGGAGGAAAATGAGCATGATGCAAGAAAATTATAAAAAAGAGTCAATAGCTTGGTAAAGGAAGCACAAAAATACTGAAAAAAATAATTCCTTGAAAACCAGAATTGACCAAATAGTAAAAGAGATGCAAAAATCCACTAAAAAGAAAAACTACACAAAAAATAAAATTGGCCAAATAGAAAAAAAGGTATAAAAACACACTAAAGAAATAATTCCTTAAAAATTACAGTTAAGTAAGCAATGACTCCATGAAACATTAACAAATAATAAAACAAAATCAAAAAAAGAAAAACACTGAGAAATTTCTCACTGGAAAAACATCTAATCTGTAAAATAGATCAAGGACAGATCATTTAAGAATTATTAGACTACCTGAAAGCCTAGATATCATTTATTTAATTTATTTTATTTAATATTTTTCCCAGTTACATTCAAAACAAAAAAATTACATTTATTTTTAAAGTTTTTGAGTTCTGGGTTTTCTTTCCTATCCCCACACACAATTAAGAAACTACTCGTGAAGTTATGCAAAACATTTCCATAAAAGTCAAGTTGAAAAAAACATAGATCTCCCATTCTAATGAAAATAAAAACCCTCAAGAAAAATTAACTTAAAAAAAGAGAGTGATAGAGAAAGAAAGAATGCTTTCATCTGTATTCAGACACAATCTCTCTGGGTATGGATGGGATTTTTCATCGTAAGTCCCTCAGAGTAGTTGTGAATGATTTTACTACTGAGAAAAGTCATTCACAGCTGGTTATCCCAAAACATTGCTATTTCTTTTATTCAATATATTTCACTTTGCTTGAATTCATGGAGAACTTTCCCATTTTTTTTCTTTCTGAGAACATTCTGCTCATTATTTACTATAGAACAATAATATTCTGTCACAAATACAAACCACATGTATTAATCCATTTCCTAATTGATAGATATCTCCTCAATTTGCAATTTTTTTGCCCTAAGAATAAAGCTACTATGAATATTTTTTGTACATAGAAGTAATTTTCCTATTTTTTTCCAGATTCCTTTTGGTATTTATACCTAATAGTGGTGTTATTAGGTCAAAGGATATGCATGAATTTATAGCCCTTTGGGTACAGATCATATCTTTTGATTATTTATCAATTGGGGCATGGCTCTTATTTTTTATAACTTTAACTCAATTCCCTCTATATATCAGAAATTAGGCCTTATCAGAGAAACTTATTTTGTAATTCTTTTTACCATTACTATTGCTAACTATTTCCCCCTACTTATTCCCTCTTTTCTTTCACCCTATCCTTCCTCAAAAGTGTTTTGGTACTGACCACTTCCCCCACTCCACATAGACATCATTTTTCAAGAAAATATTAAACTGCCCTGAAAACCTAGAACTAGATAACAAAACAGAAATTGAAAGAATCTACCAATCACCTACTGAAAGAAGTCCCATAATGAAAACTCCCATAATATTAAAGCCAAATTCCAGAACTCCTAAATCAAATAGATAATATTGTAAAGAACCTGAAAGAAACAATTGAAATATCATGGAGCCATGGCAGGAAATAACACAAGATTTAGCAGCTTCTATCTTAAAGGATAAGGGTTCTTTGAATGTTATATTCTGGAGGGCAAGTGAGTTAGTATTACAAGCAAGAATAATCTACTCAAAAAAAAATTGAGTACAATCCTTCAGGAGGAGAAATGGATATCTAATGAAATAGAGGATTTTCAAGCATTCTTGATGAAAAAAACTGGGTAGAAAATTTAACTTTCAGATACAAGATTTAAGATAAAGGTAAAAGGTAAACATGAAAGAGAAATCATAAGTTATTCAATAAGGTTAAATTGTTTACATTCCTACATGGAAAGATAATATTGTAACTCATAAGAACTTCCTCATTATTAGAGCAATTAAAAGGAGTAGAGATAGACAGAAAGCAGTAGCCTTCTAATTGATCTTGTTGCTCAGTCATGTCTAACTCTTTATGACTCTGTGGACCATACCCAGGCCCTTCTGTCCTCCATGCCGTCCATGAAGTTTTCTTAACAAAGACACTACAGTGATTCACCCTTTCTTTTTCCAGAGAATCACTTTTTGTCAGAACTCTCTACTATACTCTTTCACCTGACATAGTTAGAAGTCTTTCCAAGAAGATCAGGGGTGAAGTAAGAATGTCCATTATCACCATTATTATTCAATATTGTACTAGAAATATTGGCTATACTAAAAGACAAGAAAAAGATTTTGAAAGAATAAAAATAGGAAATAAGGAAGCAAATCTATCACTCTTTGCAGATAATGTGATGGTATCCTAAAAGACTTCTAGAGAATCAACTGAAAAAAAAAGTAAAAATATTTAACAGAAAAGTTACAGGATATAAAATAAACCCATATAAATCACTGGCATTTTTATATATTACTAACAAATTCCAGTAACAAGAGGTAGAAAATTTTCATTCAAAATAACTAGATAATATAAAATACTTGGAAGTCTACCTGCCAAGAAAATACAGGAGGTATATGAACACAATTATAAAAACCTGTCACACAAATAAAGTTAGATCTGAACAATTAGGGAAATGTTAATTGTTTGTGGGTAGGCCAAGTTAGTAATAAATGTCACATAAGTGAAAATTCTAATTAAGTTAATTTACTGTTCAGTGCTATGTCAATCAAAACACTAAAAATTGTTTTAATAGAGCTAAAAAAATAATAGGAAAATTAATCTGGAAGAATAAATGGTCAAGAATATCATCCTATTGGTGGAGCTATGAACTGATCCAACTATTCTGGAGAGCAATTTGAAACATACCCAAAGGGCTATAAAACTGTACACATCCTTTTATTCAGCAATACCACTACTATATCTGTCCACATTATAAAAAAAATTTTTTAAAAAGGGAAAAGGACCTATTTATACAAAAATACTTGTAGCAACTCTTTTTTGTATTAAGAATATGAAACGGAGTAGATTCTCCATCAATTGGGGAATGGCTGAATAAACTGTGTAATTGTATACTATTGTGTTATTTAAAATGATAAAGCAGGATGATTTCAGGAAAATCTAGAAAGACATGAATTAAGGTTTAAAGTAAAATGAGCAAAACAAGAGAATATTGTACACACAATAACAGCAATAATGTATGATGATTAACTGTGAATGACTTAACTATCTTCAGCAATACAAAAATCCAAGCTAATTCCAAATTACTCATGATGAAGAAAATACTATCCATATCCAGATAAAAAACTGGTAGAGTCAATGCAAATTGAAGCATAATTTTTCTTTTCTTTTTTTTATAGAGCTTTTTCTTTTCACAATATATGTATAGATACTTTTCAACATTTACTCTTGCAAAAACCTAATGTTCCAAATTTTTTTCTCCTTCCTTTCCTCTCAATCCCTCCCCTAGATGGCAAGTAATCCAATATATGTTAAACATGTGCAATTCTTCTATACATATTTCCACAATTATCAAATCATGATTTTTCTTTAACTTTCTTTCCTTCCTTCCTTCCTTTTTTCTTTCTTTCTTTCTTTCTCTCTCTCTATCTCTGTGTCTCTGTCTCTCCAAATTCTTTTGCAGCCTAGCTAATATGGAAATTTGTTTTACATTATATCAAATTGCTTGCCTCCTTGAGGAAGGGGAAGAGTAGAAGGGGAAGGGAAGAAGAGATTTTGGAATTCAAATTTTTAAAAAGTGTGAGAAATTGTTTTACGTGTAAAAATTCAACCCCAAAATCAGATTATTAAAAGAGAGCTGGGTTCTTATTTATTCTTCTGTATTCAATCTGTTGTTTTGGTTGAAGTATATGAAGGAAATATGGCTTCACACAGAGAGGACTTTGGAAAAAGGGACAAAGGCTTAATACACAAATTATATCTTAATACTACTATGAAAATAGTTTGACTATTTGAGTAGATCCTTGGATCACATTTTGAGAACTTCAGATATATTCAAATAGTTATAAGGGTGGTAACAGTGGAAATAGAATACACTTCTTCCTAATGTTTGTTTCATGGAGTCCTTTCCTTTCTCAAGCACCACTTCTTGCATGAAATTTTTCTGATGCCCTCAGATACTTGTACCCTCCCTCTTAAACCACCTTTTATTTGACTTATTTGTATTTATCTGTATTTATTCACTTTTTATTAATTTTGTTATACTTATTTATATGTTCTTGTCTTCCTCATTAGAATATCAGCTCCGTTTTAGTAAGGATTGTTTGATTCTTTGTCTTTATATCCCTCACATTTAACATATAATAAATCTTATTGATTGATTTATTGAAAGATTTTGGCAGAGATTGTAGCAATGCTACTCCTATTCTTCACTTTATTGGCTATATCAACAAATACTGCATTAAATCTTGGCTACTATGCTTTGGACAACTTAATATGAGATCTTGAACAATTCCCTAGTGGTAGCTGAGAGAGTATTATTACCCTCACATTCTCTCCAGGAGAAATTTGCAGTTGTCAGAAAAAGAATAGAAGTACATCTGAGAATGAACTTTTGTTCAGCATAGATATCGTGTCTGATGAAGTTTACATAGTCATCCTATTCCAACCACTAAGAGATTAATTCTAATAGACCTAGTTGAGGTTAAGTGACTACAAAGTATATAAAAAAGGTCTATGATATATGTGAGTGACATATTTAAGACTTGGTGATAACTATGCCAAGTGTCTAAATCTTGACTTTCACAATAAATAAAATGCACAGAGATTTGATTCAATTCAACAAAGATTTATTAAGTACTTTGCTGTGGGCTGGGCCTCTCTCAGGCAAGTCTATTGTAGTTTGGGTTCAATACTAGAACAAAATGAAGCATTCACAGCTCATTCAATAGTTAACAAAAAATTTACTTAGCTATAGCATGAAAAGGATATTCATTAAAGATATGTACCGAAAATACCCCCAAAACTTCAAGTTGATTCATTTGAGTGAAACTCTCTTGATTGAGTTACCCATTATGGTCCAACAAGCATCAAAGGCTGCCTCAAGTTCCTCCTAAATATTTTGTTCTTAACAACTAGAAAATGATACCAACTATGAATTTAAAAAAGATAAAAATTCTGAGATAGAGATGAGTAAGGTATTTATTCAAAGTGAGGGCAAGAGCTTGATTTAAACATAAAGTGTTAATGACTAAGAAGATTAGAAAAGGCATTTTGACGGAGCAGGCATTTGAACTGAACTTTTAAGGGAGTTAGGGGTTTCAAAAAGGAGAAGTGAAGAGCATTCTAAGTATGGTTAATATCTTATGCAAAGGCATAAAAATGGGAGATGGGAGTTGTATTTATTTATATTAAAGAGTACAAGAGAAAGAAATGGACAATAAGGTTGGCAAGATAGGTTAGGATCATACTGTGCAGGGTTTTTAGCCAAGTAAGTATAGTATATATATTTTTTTCTGGAGGCAATAAGAAACCACTAGAGTTAACTGACTAGGGGAATCATATGGTCAGATTTACAATTGAGTCACTTTGTTAGCACCATGGAAAATAGTCTGGAATGGGGAGAGACATAAAGTAAGGACAAAATTAGGAGGCTGTTGCCATAATCTAGGTGAGAAGTGAGGAGAGTCTGACCTAAGTAGTAGCTATCTGACTAGAAAGAAGAGGTGGGCAATAAGGGCTGGCTAGATTTGACAAGTGATTGGATCAGTGAGCTAAGGGAAAGTGAGGAGTTAAAAATAATGCCAAACTTATGAACCCAGAAAACTGGAAGGATAATTGTGCCTTCCACAGAAATAGGTATGTTTAGAAGAGGGATAAGTGTGTATTTGCTCACACACATATATCTAAATGTAACATGTATGTGTATGTACATGTATATGGTATATACATAAAGCTATATTTATGTGCATGAATGTATATATTAATATGCACATACATAAAGACTACACAACATGAGTTTAAATTCTAAGGGAGGAAGACACTACAAAAGGGAATTGCTAGAAAGAATGGGAGGAGTGAAGAAGAGAGAGTATCCACATAGGTACATAACAGGAGACTATAGGAATACATCCCCCTTTTCCCAACTTAGACTTCCTATTCTTACTTTAAATTTAACATTTTTTAAATTGAACCCAGTAACTTCCTCTTAAACCTTCTCCTTTTCCTCAGTTTCCTATTTCTGCTTAATAATACCATTATTCCCTCATCTTACACCGATTAAAAGCATCAAAATCACCTTTGACTGTTCCTATTTATTATGTTTTTCTTCTATATCCCAAGTCTTATGATACTTTTACAATTTCTCTGGCATCTCTCTTCTCTAGTAAGTTTCATTTCAATCCCTGTTGAAGGGATCCTATTTCAATCCCTTATGATCATTGCCTAAATTGAATTAATGAATAAGTGAAAAGCATTTATTATGTGTCCATGCTATGTGATGAGGATACAAATATAAGAACAAAACTGTACTTGTCCTCAAAGAGCTTGTTTCTAATTGGAACTAACAAAATATATACAAGAATGATGGTCATAAAAGAATATTTTGGTTTGGAAAATCACATGGATATTGTCATAGAGGAATCAACTGATGTACTTTCTATTGGAACTGGTAATAAAATTACTTTAATTGCTGTTCCCAGAGTCAAAGATGAAAATCGGGGAGGAAAGGATGTGTGCTACATGGTACTGTGGATATTAAGATGTGTAGAGTGGACATACATAGAATGAAAATATTAATGATCTAAGTTCTTTTCTTTCTGTCTCTGTTCTTTTGCATTTCTATATAATTATTCCAGATTAATTTTCCAAAAACACTATCACTGATCTAATAATAGTATTTTGAATAATACCCAGTTACATATTTAATAAAATCAATATTACTTGGTTTTATATTCAATACTCTTGACAACCTGTGGTACTTTTGCTAAAATAGCATAACATTTGCTAAGAGCCCAGCTGAAGAAGCAGACCTGGAAAAGCTCTGATGATACCAACTTAGACTTTCTATTTTACTAAAAGAACTTAAGTAGCATCAGTATATAATAAATCTCTACTGATCCCACCAGTTGTATAACCAGTGCCCAGTATGCTACTTGGAAGGTGCTTAATAATATTGGTTGATTGATTGATTGCATATGTTTCAAAATGCTTGCTGGAAGGTGGTTTAGGTATCAAGGTCAAATGATTAGAAGAATGAGATTTAACCTAAAGTGAGAAGAGCAAGGGATTAAATGATGTAAAAAACATAGGAGAAATTTTCTGTTCAGTCAGAACAATGTTTCACCTAACTCACTACTATGTATTTTTTAAAATAAAATTTATTTTAGCATTCATTTTTAAAATATTAAATCCCAAATTCTCTTCCTCCATCCAGCCCCTCCCCCATTGAGAAAGTATACAATAAAATACTCATTATATATGAATTCACACATCATTTATTTTTATGTTGACCATGTTGTTTTAAAAAAAAGCAATGAAAAATAAAGATAGTGAAAAACGAGATAATTCAATCTGCATTCAATTCTTCATTTCTCTCTGGAGCTGGATAGCAGTTTTCATCATTTCTTTGGAATTGTCTTAGATCCTTATATTAATCAGAGCAGCTAAGTTTTTTACAATTGATTATCATTAAAATATTTCTATTACTATGTACAATGTGGTACTGGTTTTGCTTACTTCACTTTGCATTAGTTTATATAAATCTTTCCAGGTTTCTCTGAAACCATCCTGCTTGTCATTTCTTGTAGCTCAGTAGTACTCCATCACAATCATACACCACAACTCATGTAGCCATTCTCCAATTGATAGGCATCCCTCAATTTCAAATTCTTTGCCACTTCAAAAAAGCAGCTATAAATATTTTGTACACATGGGTATGGCTCTTATTTTTTATAAATTTGGCTTAGTTCCCCATATAGTTGTGAAATAGAGCCTTTATCGAATAAACTTTCTATTTAAAAAAAAAACAACCCAGTTTTCTGCTTTCCTTCTAATTTTAACTACATTGGGTTTGTTTGTGCATTTTTATTTCATATAATAAAAATTATTCATTTTACTTCCCACGATCCCCTCTCTCTATTGTTTTCTCGTAAACATATAACCAAACCTTTACCCATAAGTCTGACCAGTATATTTTTCCAAGTTCCTCTAGTTTGCTTATGATATCATGTTTTATGGCTAAATTATGTATCTATTTTAATCTTATCTTGGTAGACAATGTGAGATGTTGGTTTATGCCAAGTTTTTGTTGCACAACTTTCAAATTTTCCCAGGAATTTTTGTCAAACAAAGAATCCTTGTCCCAAAAGTATGTATCTTTATCAAACACAGATAGCCATGGTCACTTACTATTGTATATTTTGTTCCCAATCTATTCCACTGATCAACCAGTCTATTTTAGTTAACCATATTCTTTTGATGAATACTACAATAGTATTATGTCTTTATCTGAATCAACATTTTGAAGGAAATTCTAATTGTTTCTTCACCAACCGTCTCCCAGATACCTCCTCAAGGTAGCTAGTTAATTCTGGATTCTCAAAAGTTATACCAGGAGAATATAAACTCTATTGAACAGGAGCCTAATGATAGATTGTGTGCCTGTTGTCTGAGGACTAAGTCAGTTAAACTGAGATGCCACACCAAATATGGAGTGAATTTTTCAGCCACTATAATACTCATAGAACATCTGACAACTCATAAAGGGCTTGAGAATTGCATTAAAAAAGATAATATTCACACAAAGAAAGAATTGTAGCTAACTTCTTTGATATTAAACCCTCAAGTTTGAGTTACAACCCAAACATACACTGTAACACTGTTATGAATGAGCTTAATGGGGCAGCTAGGTAGTGTAGTGGATTGCACACCAACCCTGAAGTCAGGAGGACTTGAGTTCAAATTTGATCTCAGACATTTAACACTTTCTAGCTGTGTGATCCTGGGCAAGTCACTTAACCCCAATTGCCTCAACAAAAACAAACAAAAAAGAATGAACTTAATTTATCCATAAGTTTAAACTATAATTCTATGAAAGTGCTTTTTCCCAGTCTGAACTGCTTTATCACAAAAGGTACCATAATTTTACTCTCTTTTGTGAAAATGGCATTTTTCCTCTTGGCCTTTAAGCAAATTCTTTTAAGGTTCAAGGGATATTATCTATTTCTAGTACTTGAAGATTTTTGTTCTATTAATATAATGACATTTTTATTATTGATATTAATATTTATTATGCTATTTGTTGTTCAGTCATTTCAGTCATCTGTGACTCTTCATGATACCATTTGGAATTTTCTTGACAACAATATTGAGATGATTTTGCCATTTCCTTTTCCAGTTCATTTTTACAGATAAGAAAACTGAAGCAGAGTTGAATGACTTGCCCAGTGTTATATAGGTAGTAAGTGTCTGAGACCAGGAAAAGCAGCCTTCCTGAATACAGATCCCATGTTCTATTCACTGTGTCACTTACCTGAAATAACTAAATAACTAACAAATTAGTTATGATAAAATTATATTTTCTCAGAACTGCATGTTCTCAGATTCAACTATCCATGTAGTCCTGAGAAAGTACAATTTTATCATAACAAATTTTTAAAATAATTTATTTTTCCAAATACATACAAAGATAGTTTTCAACATTCTCCTTTGCAAAACTTTGTTTTCCACGTTTTTCTTGCTCTTTTCTCCCCACTCCAAGAGAGTAAGCAATCTGATATACGTTAAACATGTACAATTCTTCTAAACATATTTTCATATTCATCATGCTGTGCAAAAAAAAAATCAGATCAAAAAGGAAAAAAAAAACACAAGAAAGGAAAAAAAAAAGGCAAACCAACAACAACAAAAAGGTGAAAATACTATTCTTTGGTCTACATTCAGGCTCCATAGTTCTCTCTCTAGATGTGGATGACACTTTCCATCACAAGTCTATTGGAATTGCTTTGAATCACCACATTGTTGGAAAGACTAAGTCCATCATAGCTGATCATCACTTAATCTTGTTATTACCATATACATTGTTTTCTTGATTCTATTCACTTTACTTAGGATTAGTTCATGTCTTTCCAGGCTTTTCTGAAATCAGCTTGCTTACATAACTAATTTTTTAACATATTGCTGTGTTTTTTTCCAGTATTTTATTTTTTTAATTAATACTCATTAGTGATGTTCTTCTATTATTCCTTTTAACATTTTCCTCTCTAGTTTAATGATAAGTAAAGGACAATATTTATCTTACAGAAAGAACTGGAGAAAGAATTGTCTTCCTCTATTTTCAAAAATTATTTATTTTGCAATTTAGATACTTTTTTAAAGCTCATAAAATTCATCTATGAATATACCTGGTTCTAATTTTTTTTTAAATTCGGCAATTTATCAAGGTCTTATTTAATTTCTTTTTTCCCTGAGGCAATTGGGGTTAAGTGACTTGCCCAAGGTCACACAGCTAGGAAGTGTTAAGTGTCTGAGGACAGATTTGAACTCAGGTCCTCCAAACTTCAGGGCTGGTGGTCTATCTACTGCACCACCTAGCTGCCCCTGATTTCTTTTTCTTTCTTTATTAATTCTTTTGTTTATTTATACTACCTTTTACTTTGTCAACTTGAGTGTTTTACATTTCTGGAAATATTAATCCTTTTTATATGCTAAATTTTGTTGGCTTACAATTTTATGCAATATTCTTTAATGATTTTCTGCTGCATCTCATAATTTTGGGGTTTATTCCATGAGCATATTTATTATTTTTAATACAATTGTTATTTGTTTCTAATAATTTTATTTCTGGGATCAATTATTTTTATATCATTTTTAGTATCCACTTATTATTTATATTTCCCACATTGATAATTATTATAATTGTGTTATAGAATATAAAATTTTCATTAAAAAAATCTGCTTTTCAGTATTTAGATGTTCTTTATGACCTAAAGTACAATTGATTTTTGCAATGTCTCTGCACATTTGAATAAAAAATAAATTCTCTAATAAATCCATTTATTTCTCTCCATATTATTATCAAATCTAATTTTCCCAATGTATTGCTCAATTCTGTAATATTTTTCATATTTTTCTTTCTATATTCAAGATTGGATGATGTACAGGAATGGGTTCACAGGAGTTGTCTCAAAGAGTGTTTAATAGAACTCCTATAGAAATTTCTGAGGACTCCAGGGTCACATGTGACTCAGTATTGAAGGCCCTTACACTTTGAACTAATAGCAAATCTATTATTGCCCACTGAACAGAAAGAACTAATGATTGTTCTTTATTTTTATAAAATGAACCTATATATTTATGTATTATATTTGTTTGTTTTTTTTTTCTTTTTGCTGATGCAATTGGGGTTAAGTGACTTGCCCAGGGTCACACAGCTAGGGAATGTTAAGTGTCTGAAATCAGATTTGAACTCAGGTCTTCCTGACTTCAGGGCTGGTGCTCTATCCACTGCGCCACCTAGCTGCCCCTATTTGTTTGTTTTTTAACCATCATTTTGAAGTCTACCATTCTCTATCTTCCTTCTGTCATGCATTTAATTGAGCTAATTAAAAGGGACATCCTTATAATCATGCAGAGTCCAGAAAGATAAATTCCTGCATTGCTCATGTCTGAAAGCGTACATTTCTTTCTTTTTTATAAGTTCATTGATTTTTTGCCAAAAGGTGAACATTTTACTTCATTTTTAGTCTTTTGCACTCCTGGTTTATCCTTTCATTAATCAGCTCATCAAAGTTGTTCTCTATAATACTGTTATCATTTTTAAAATTTGTCTCCTACTTCTGCCCCAATTTCTGCTGAAACTGCCCATTTCTTTATATTTATGAGACAATATTTATTATACCTCAATAATCATAATAACAACTACCATTTAAATACCAATTAAATTTGAGGTTTGCAGGTCCCTTTACAATTATGACCTCATTTCATCGTCACAACAACCTGGGATTTTTTTTTTCCAAATAGTGGTGGAGTGGTGTGCTATTTCCTTTTCCAGTTCATTTTACAGATGAGGAAACTGAGGCAAACAGAGATTAAGTGACTTGAGGTCATTTTTAAATTCAGAACTTCCTTAGTCTTAAGTATAGCACTCTATCCACTGTGTCATCTAGCTGTCTACATTATAATTTGTCCATTCCCTAATAAATAAGTGGAATAATGGGTAGAATGTTGGGCCTAAAGTCAGAAAGTTATCTACATGAGTTCAAATATGTTCTCAAACAATTACTAGCTGTGTGACTCTGGGCAAATTGCTTAACCTTAATGGCAATCTACTCCAATATTTGCCAAAAAAAAAAAAAAATCCCAAATGGGGTAACAAAGTGGTGGATGTAACTGAACAATAATAACAATAAGTCCTTAGTTTCCAGTTATTTGTTAGTTTTGCTACTATTAAAAGAATTATTATAAATATTTTTGTGAATTTGGGTCCTTTTCCTCTTTTTTGATCTCTTTGGAGTATAGACCTGTTAGTGGGTTTAAAAAATATGGACATTTGGTAATTTGGGGGTCTTTGAGTTTACTTTGGGTTGAGTTTGCTACTATTTGTTTGCTTCAGAATGTTATGTACCTAATCTGTTCCATTAATCAACCTTTCTATTTTTTAACCAGCACCAAATCATTCTGATGCTTATTTCTTTGTACTACAGATTAAGATCTGGTACTGGTAGGTACACTTTCTTTTTATTTTTTCATTACTTTCCTTGAGATTCTTGATCTCATCTTTCTCCAGATGAATTTCCTTATTCTTCTTGGCTCTATAAAACAATCCTTTGGTAGTTTGATGGGAAGGACATTGAATAAGTACATTAATTTAAATAGCAGTTTCACTTTTTTTATATTTGTTTGACCTATCCTTAAGCAATTAATATTTCTCCAACTATTTAAGTACATTTTTACTTCTGCAAAGAGTATTTCTAGTTGGATTCGTATAGTTCCTAGGCATGTCTTGGTATATAATGTCCTAAACATTGTACGTATGTGTGTATATAGATACAAATATAGATAAATAGATAGATATGTTATTATTTTGACTGGAATTTCTCTTACCTCTTTCTGTAAGGTTTTGTTATTAACATACAGGAATATTAATTTTTTGTGAATGTATTTTCTATCTTGAAATTTTGCTGAATATATTGGTTCCAGTGATATTTAGTTAAATATGACTTTCTAAATAAATTATGATGTTATCTGCAAAAAGCAACAATTTTGCTCTTTTTTTGGCTTATGTTCATTGACTTGATTTCTCTTTCTGGTCTTATTGCTATAACCAGTGTTCCCAGAATTATATTAAATAGTAGTGATGTTAATTGGTATCACTACTTTGTCCCTCTTCTTATCAGAAAATCCTATAAATTTTCTCTCTTACATATAATATTTGCTTTTAGATTTATGTAGTTATTATTTGCTATATTAAAAATGTCAATTTGTTCCTATGTTTTCTGGCATTTTAGCAAAAATAAATGTAAAATTTTGTCAAAAACATTTTAAGTATCTATTGAGATAACCAAGTAATTTTTATTTATGTATTATATTATATTATATATTATTTATTTATTTATTATTTCTTCCTTATATTGAACCAATCCTAAATTTATGCCCTAACCCTATCCTAACCCTAAATTCATGCTAACCCTAATCCTAAATTTTAGCTTGTAACTCTAACCCTAACCCCAACTTTGAATTCCTGATTAAGCTATTCTAGTCCTATAGCATAATATTTCTAATATGTTGTTGTGACCTACTTGCTAGTATTTTATTTTTGTTTTGGTATTCATTTATTTTTCTCTCTGTGTTTTGTTTCTTCCTTCTTTGGATATCAAGACTATTCCTATTTTTACAAACAGTTTATTATCATTGTAATTAATTGTTCTTTGAATAATATTATCCATTTGTAAAACCATATGGCTTTATAGTTTTGTTTTCATTGAAGGAGGGTATAGCCATGGTGCTTGGGAGATAGTTTTCTGATATCCAATATTTAAATAATCTATTTCTTCTTTTATTAATCTAGATATTTAATATTTTCTAGAACTATACAATCCATTTCCTCTCAATTACTAATTGTGTTAGTATGCAGTTGGAAAACTTTTTCAGATAATTTGCTTTATTTCTTCTTCAATTTGTCTGAATTATTTTTCATTTTTGATATGAACAATTTAGTTTTCTTCTCTCTTTTTAGAGTAGCTGCTTATTTTACTGGGGTTTTTCTTCCAAAAGAAAAAAATCAAACAAATCATGGTTTTATTAATTGATGAAAAGTTTTGGAGTTATTGGGATTAATATGGCTTTCAAGTTTATTATACTCTTTGTCAGAATTTTCACTTTGCTTTCTAATTGGAAAGGGATTGATTTGCCTTTCTCATTTATTTAGTTAAATGCAATTAATTAATTTAGTTTTTCTCTCTTTTGTCAAACAAAAATGCTTAGAAATATAAACTGTTTTAACTGAATCCCATCTTTGTTTTTGTCATTTGTTCTTTGGTCGGACAGTTATTTAGTAAACTCAATCTTCAATTAATTTTAATTCTGTCTTAAATGCTTTGTTATTGAATATAATTTTATTGCATTGTGTTAAATAAATATTTTTAATATTTCTGCTTTGCTGAATTTTGGGTGAGATATTTATGCACATATACAGAATCAATGTAAAAGTGCTGCACAAAGCTGAGAAATATATAAATTCCTTTCTCTTCCCTTTCCTTTTATTTCCATTATCAAACCGAATTTTTCTAAAGTTCTGTTCAAGTCCTTAACATCTTTCTTGTTTAGCTTGTGGTTAGCTTTGTCTAGAACTGAAAACAGTACATTGAGGTCTTCCACTATAAATTTTATTATCTCTTTCTACTTGTAATGTGATTAACTTCCCCTTTAAGCATAAAAAATGTTATTCTATTTAGTGATTGTATTTAAATATTGATATTGATTATCTACAGTGCCTTTAAGAATAATGTAGTTTTCCTGATAAAATCTTTTTATCATATTTATCTCTATCCCTACCTTTTTGACATAACAAATATCGCTCCAATCCTTCATTTTAATTCTAAATAAATCTTAATATTTGTTTTGTTTTGGAAAATTCCTGCCTTCCAGTTCCAATAGATTTGTGATGGAAAGTGCTATCCACATTCAGATAGAGAACTATGAAGACTGAATGTGGATCAAAGAATAGTATTTTCACCTTTTTGTTGTTATTGTCATTTGTCTGCTTATTGTTTTTTCTTCCTCACATTTTTTTTTGTTTCCTTTTTGATTTGATTTTTCTTGCACAGCATGATGAATACAGAAATATGTTTAGAAGAATTGCACATATTTAACTTCTATCAGATTGCCTGGTGTCTTGAGGAGGGGGAATGGGGAAAAGAATGAGGAAAAATTGGGAGCACAAGGTTTTGCAAAAGTGAATATTGAGGGGAAGCTAGGTGGCACAGTGGATAGAGCACCAGCCCTGAAGTCAGGAAGACTTGAGTTCAAATTTGATCTCAGACACTTAACATGCCCTAGCTATGTGACCCTGGGCAAGTCACTTAACCCCAATTACCTCAGCAAAAACAAACAAACAAAAAAAAAAAAACCTTAAAAGTGAATATTGAAAACTATCTTTGCATATTTTTTTAATTTTTTTTTACGTTTATTTTATTTGCAAAACATATGTATGGGCAATTTTTCAACATTAACCCTTACGTAGCTTTCTGTTACAGATTTTTCCCCCCAACTCCCCACCCCTCCCCTAGATTGCAGGATATCCACTACATATTAATTATGTTAAAATTTTTGGCCAATCAAATATATGTATACATATTTCCAAACTTATTGTTGTGCAAGAAAAATCATATCTACACAGAAGACATATCAGATAAAGGAAACACAATGTAAGCACACTTCAATCAAAAGTATGAGAATGTTATGTTGTGGTCCTCATTTCACATCTCTCTCTCTGGGTGTATATGGCTTTCTTCAGTGAACAACTGGAAGTGGTTTGAAACATTTCATGTTGAAGAGAGCCATGTCCATCAGAATTGATCGTCATATAGTGTTGTTGTTGCCGTGTATAATGATCTCCTGGTTCTGCTCATTTCACTCAGCATCAGTTCATGCAAGTCTCTCCAGGCCTCTCTGAAATCGTCCTGCTGGTCGTTTCTTACAGAACAATAATATTCCATAATATTCATATACCATAATTTATTCAGCCATTCTCCAATTGAAGGGCATCTATTCAGTTTCCAGTTTCTAGCCACTACAAAAAGGGCTGCCACAAACATTTTTGCACATGTGGGGCCCTTTCCTTCCTTTATGATTTCTTTGGGATATAAGCCCAATAGAAATGCTGCTGGGTCAAAGGGTATGCACAGTTTGATAACTTTTTAAGCATAGTTCCAAATTGCTCTCCAAATTGGCTGTATCTGTTCACAGCTCCACCAACAATTCTTTGCATGTTTTTGAAAAAATAAAATACTGTTAATTTTTTTAATAAAAGGATAATTCCTGCCCTCCCTTTTAGACCCCTCTGTTCTGTTTTCTCCTGTTCCCTCTTATTTTCCTTTTGAATTTATTATTATTGTTGTTATTAAGAATAGTAATTTGAATTAAAAAAAAAAAAAAAACAAGAACAATAAAAACAGATTTGAATTCAGCTCTTCCTGACTAAAAATCCAGAACTCTCTGTGTGTGTGTGTGTGTGTGTGTGTGTGTGTGTGTGTGTGTAAAAGGGGGGTGGGGGTGGATTAGAGGTAGGTGCATGTAACTTTATTAAAAACTTCTTTATCTGATTTTGATGAAAATTAAGTTAATGGGTTGTCCTTTCCTGCCCCTTCCTCCATGAGAATATAGTATCATATAGTATTCATTTTATGTACTTTTATTATGTGATAGTGATTTCCCTCCTCTTTTTCCTTCTCCCCAAAAGAGTATGCTATCTTTTCTATTTTGTCTTCTAAAAACATCCACACAGGCTCTCTGTCACATTTTAGAATTCTAAGAAGACATATGTTTCTTATTTCCATATTAACATGTGAGCAATTCATTCGTATAAAAGACCTTCCAACTAAACAGGCCTTTCTAGGTTTCCTAACTTTCTGTATTTCCATTTCAAAATACCTACCTAGTTCTGGTCTTTTTGTCAGAAATGCTTATAAATTTTCTAAAGTCTACTTTTCCCTAGAAGATTATACTTACTTTTTCTCAGTAGGTTATTCTTAACTGTAAACTTTTACTATTTGTCTTTTGGAATTCCAAGATTTTCTCTCTTTTATTATAGTAGCTGCCAAATTCCATGTAATCTTTATTGTGGCTCCTTAATATTTTTTAAAGCAGCTACTACTTGTAGCACTTTTTTTGCCCTTTGACTTATAATCTTTGGATTTTGATTCTGATGTTCCTGGCAGTTTTCACTGAGTTTTCTTTTTAGAAGGTCACTGGCAGGTGCTATTTTTAATATAATTTCTCATTCTATGAATCCTGGGAAATTTTCATTTATAATTTCTTGAAATATGGTAATAAGACTCTTGCTGGTCATGATTTTCAAGTAGTTTGATCATTTTCAGATTATCTCTCTTTGCCCTGTTTTTAAAGTCTTTTTTATGATAGTTCTTGAATTTTCTTCTTTTTCCCAATCTTTTGATTTTCTTTTTATTTTTTAAAAATCATGTCATTGTTTTCTCTTTGACCCATTCTAATTTTCAGGACATACAATTTTGGGGTGAGATTTTTCCGTCATCTTTTCTAAAGCATCAATTCCATTTGTCATTTATTTCTTCCATTTTATTTTCTCTTGTTTCATTTCTTCCTAGGACTCTTATAGTTTTTATGGTCAGAATATTTTTCTCTTTCTGGATTTGTTGTAAGGTTGCCATTTAGGATTTTCCCCTGAGCATCTCTCAAAACTAAAACATATTTTCATGGCATTTGTATGCTTCCCATGATTTGCTCATTTCTTCTGCCTCACTATCTATGTTGAAGGTCTATGTTTGGATCAAGTTCTCCAACTGAATAGCAAGATCAGGACTTACCTGGTACTGATTATGGTGGTCTAGAGTATACCCCTCCTTTAAGGTGTTTGAGGGTTTCTTCTTAACTAGGCTCTGCAGGAGAGCTCCCTCTTTAAAATTTTATATTAAATTTAATGACAGTAACAAAATTGCTCTATTTGTGTCTCCTGCATTTTTTATTTTCTTCTATGCATGAAAAATTATTTTATTGATATTTTTGGAACGGCTAACAATACATATTAGCTTGCCCTTTCTCTCCACGTCTTCTACACACACATAGAAGCCCTTCTTTGTAAAAACTAAGCACAGTCCAGTAAACAAATCAACTCATTGGTCATATCTGAAATCATATTTTATCCTGTACTTTTAATCTGCCACCTATCTTGTATGAGGTAAGTGTATTGCTTCCTCATATGTTCTCTGAAATCTAGCCTTAGGAAGGTCAAGCCTTAGGAAGGTCAATTAAAGTCCCTGAGCCACAGTTTCCTCATCTGTAAGAAAAGAAGAGTGTTGAACCAATATATGAGATGTCCACAACCAAAAAATTTTTCTTATCAATAATCCTTCTCTTTTCATTTCTTGATTTTTTCTCCCATCCCCCTAGTCTATTTATGACTTTTAGTTGTCATTCAAAATGACCTTATTGTTGAACATTTATTATTTAGTCAAATCTTTGTTGCCTTGATGTTTCTAGTTCTAAAATGAGAACCATAATAACACTTCTGTCACTCTGAGTCCTTTGGGTTTCTCCCAGCCCTTGAGACTTCTCTAACTCTGGTAGACCTTTGTCTACCTCCTGAGATTGTTTCCCCACATGAATATCTCCCAGTTCTAGAACCCACTGTAGATCACTAGAGTATGTACAATTTAGTATCAATTTTTTTTGCATAGTTCCAAATTGCTTTTCAAATTATTTTGATGGCCTCCCATTTCATCCAGGGCCATCTCCAGTTGTCTTGACCTATATCTTGCCCTGGACCCAGATGGCTCTGGAGGGGAAACTGAGACAGGTGACCTTGCACAGCCCTCCTGCACTGAAATCCAATTTGCTTGTGTGTCATGGCATCCTCTCCCTGATATCATGGTCCTCTTAGAGAAGGAAAGACAAAGAGCAGCAACAACCAATAAACAACTCTAGCCATGGTTCATTAAGGTACTTATTTTTCCATAGCCCCTCCATCACTACTCAGGTAGGTCTTTTGATTCTCCACTAACAGTCACAATAAATTTCTCACCCAAAACTATCCCTGCACCCTTTGAAACAATATCAATTCATAATAACTCCAATATTGTTTTACTCACACATTATAACATTTATATGAAATCCCTTTCTAGTTATTTAACAATTCAGCATCTTAAAGCGGTCATTACTTAATGTTCATCTTTGATTTACATATCAAATGTTCCCCCTGGGCATGTTCCCCTTTAGGAATTACTTGGAGATTTATTTCTAGACTGATTCATATGTAAAAAATTTCTGTAGGATTCATTTTTCTTGTGCAAATATTTGAAAAGTGTTGTGGATGCTTTAAAGAGTTGGCTTTTTTCAATCTTCTGTATTATTCCTAATTTAGTTGGATACAAGATTCAGAGGTGAAGTACACCTTGGGGGCAACATGTTGCAATGAAATTAATACTAAATGTAGAGTCAGAGAAAATGGATTTAATTTCAGAGTTGCCCTTTATTACCTGTTTATCCTTAAATAAGTCACTTTACCTTGATAAGCCTCAGTTTCATTATTTGAAAACTGGTAAGGGGTAGTAAGTGGAGGAGGGGTTAAGTGGTCTTTCAGGCCCTTCTAAATCTAAATGTGATATGAGGGATTTTAGGGAGGATTTTTGACTTTTTGACTGAAACTAAAGAATTGATTCCTGAGGCAAGTAGGGAGAAGACACTGTTAGAGATCCATTTAGCTCCAGGGCCCCACCCTCTGGGTTGGTCTTCCAGTCTGACATCCAAGTTAAATCACACTCCATCTCCAGCAGTCTCACCTTGCCACGCCCTGCCAGAAATCCCAGTCATACCCCTGAGGTTAAATTTTCCCTACAAAATATACTTATGGACCATCCCATGGCTGCTGCCTTCCTTTGGATCAGCTTGCCACAGCACTCTTTCTCTCGATGTCTCCCCTTCCCCTTCCCCCATCTCTCTCCTAACTCCAGTATGCTTCCCAACCCACTTCTCCTCATACCTAACTTACTCTTTTGGGGCGCTATGTCCCTTTCAGGAACTTGTCTTTCTATCCCAACTCTATTACCATTTCCAGTGTCTATCGTATCCCTTCATTTTGTCTGGAACCTTTTCCCTAAATAAATCTACCTTTTGCTGAAGAGAATGGCCATTGTGAATTCTTCACATGACCAAACCCCAACCATCTCACTTGTTGCCATACCCCACATCATAGATCACATGAGGGCGAGGACCTCTGGTGTGAGGGTTTGCTGAGCCTTTTTCCAGGGCTGTTTATTTACCTTTGGTGTCCACCTACCACCCAACTTTCACCTATGACTCCAAGAAGCTATAATATGTGTATCAGCCATACTCTGATAAAATCGTCTCTACAAATGGGCTAAACCAGGTTAAAGGTAAACAACAAGCCTCATACCTGTCAGTGAGTTAAGGAGATGCATGTGAAGATTTGCCCAGTGTAATGGATGAATGAGAACAATTTGTTTAAAAGGCCTGAAGGGAGGTAAAGAGCTTAGTCAGACATCAAAGAGACCAAGGTCCATCGCCAGTCATCCTGTCTTTTGTCTTGCCACTGGACTTTGATAACTCTGGAAGAGAGAGTGAGGTTGACAACTGCCTCCTATCCAATTAATTCCAATTCATTCCCTGAGTCGACATCACCCCATGATATCATTGGTCTTCTTCAAAAAATTGAGGTGCAAATAAAATTTTCTATAAATCATTTTTCTTCTTCTTCTTTTTTTTTTTTTTTTTTTTTTTTTTTAGTATTTCTTGTGTTGAATAAACAATTCTCTATGATTCAAATTAGAATTCCTCTTCTTGGTCAATTGCAAAATCTTCTAATGATGGAATTTTCTAAACTTATTACAAAGGTATTTGGTTAGCCAAATCTAATATTTCTCTCTAAGGCTATTTAGTGAATTCTATTAATTTATAATTAGCTCCTTCATTTTATTCTATCTTGGAAATTTTCTTATTTGATTTCCTGTAAACAGTGGTTAGAATATTCCTGTCTTTGCATTTTTGGTTATGCTATGATTAAAATGATCTTTCTAAGCTCTGTTTTCTAATTCTGTTACCTTTGCTTGTACACTTTTCAAATCTTTTCCCAGTTGAGTTGTCCTTTGATCTTAGTCTACTACTGATGATTTGCCTTCCAGCTTAAGAATTTAATTTACTACTGAGTTCATCCTTTTATCTAAATTTCTCATAGCTTTCTCCAGAATGTTGGCTTTGAAAAAGTCAATTTGTTTTGTTTTATTTTATTTTTACTAATGATAAATCTTTATTAATTCTAGAACTTCATTTAGTTTTTTGAAAATATTTCTTATCCAGTTTGAAAAATCAGGTTTTAGATGCCCAATTTTGTGTTAGTTCAGGGCAGTCCATTGTACTGCAACAGGTTCCAACTTTGTTTTTTTGGACCAGATATTGGGAGATATGAAAATAAGATATAGTTCCTAGGCCCAAGAAGCTTATAATATAACAGGGTAGATAAGAAATACACCTATTATGCTCCAAATCACTATTGATCAGAGAAATACAAATCAAGACAACCCTGAGATACCACTTCACACCTGTCAGATTGGCTAAAATGACAGGAAAAGTTAATGATGAATGTTGGAGGGGTTGTGGGAGGGCTGGGACACTGATGCATTGTTGGTAGAGCTGTGAACGGATACAGCCATTCTGGAGAACAATTTGGAGCTATGCTCAAAAAGTTATCAAACTGTGCATACCCTTTGACCCAGCAGCATTTCTATTGGGCTTATATCCCAAAGAAATCATAAAGGAAGGAAAAGGCCCCACATGTGCAAGAATGTTTGTGGCAGCCCTTTTTGTAGTGGCTAGAAACTGGAAATTGAATAGATGCCCTTCAATTGGAGAATGGCTGAATAAATTATGGTATATGAATATTATGGAATATTAATGTTCTGTAAGAAATGACCAGCAAGATGATTTCAGAGAGTCCTGGAGAGACTTACATGAACTGATGCTGAGTGAAATGAGCAGAACCAGGAGATCATTATACACGGCAACAACAGTACTATATGACGATCAATTCTGATGGACATGGCTCTCTTCAACAATGAAATGTTTCAAACCACCTCCAATTGTTCACTGAAGAAAGCCATATACACCCAGAGAGAGGGATGCGAAATGTGGACCACAATATAACATTCTCATACTCCTTGATTGATGTTTGCTTACATTGTGTTTCCTTTATCTGATATATCGTTTGTGTAGATAAGATTTTTCTTGCACAACAATGATAAGTTTGGAAATATGTATACATATATTCGATTTGCTAATATTTTAACATAATTAACATGTAGTGGATATCCTGCCATCTAGGGGAGGGGTGGGGAGTTGGGGGAAAAATTTGTAACGGAAAGCTATGTAAGGGTTATTGTTGAAGAATTACCCACACATATGTTATGCAAATAAAATAAAAATTAAAAAAAAATAAAAACAAAAACAACACAAAAAAATATTTAAGAATAAAAGAAAAACTCTCAAATAAATGTTATCTTAGACTCAAAAAAAATAAAAAAAATAAAAAAAAAAGAAATACACCTATTATTACTTTTAGGGGAGGTGACAAGAAGATCAGGAAAAGCTTCATGCAGGAGGTAGAATGAGAGATTTGTCTTAAAGTATGGGCATATTTCAAAAGCTAGGGATGAGGAAGTGTGGAAAGAATAGTTTCTGGCATAGCATAAACAAATGTATTGAGAAGGGAAAGAAATTTAAAGATTGGTGAACCACATTATGAAATGGAGCTCTCCAGTACATTGGAGTAAAAATTGTGAAAACCTGTATCTGTCAAGCTAAGGACTTTTCCTCAATAGAC
The DNA here is from genome assembly GCA_023553655.1 of Myrmecobius fasciatus. NCBI lineage: Eukaryota > Metazoa > Chordata > Mammalia > Dasyuromorphia > Myrmecobiidae > Myrmecobius > Myrmecobius fasciatus. The sequence continues at coordinate 493,740 of JAJPUD010000948.1, forward strand.
ATTAGGAACCCATTGCCATAATATTCTGTTTTCCTAATTATAAGGGAAGAAGGAAACACACATTTATTAAAAACTTACAAGTGCCAGACATTGTGCAAGAATTTTATGAATATCAACTCATTTGATCCTCACAGTTATGTGAGGTAGGTACTATTATCACCCCCATTTTACAGTTTAGAAAACTGAGGCATATAGAGGTTTAGAACTTGCCCATTCACACATATTTGAGAAGGCCCAGAGCCCCTTCATCTGCCCCCCAACTTCCACCTGGTCTCCCTGGAGGAGGTGAGTGGGCATCCTGAGCCTGCAGGCACCTCTGCCCTGCACTCCTGTCCATCCCCCTGATTCCAAATCCAGTGCTCAATCCATTGTTCTACCTAGCTGCCTCTAACCATAAGGAATAGATTTTAATTTTCTTTTCTCAGTTCTCCCTTAAACATTTTGTTGCCTCTTGATTACACTCTGCTTTTAAGTGTGTGTGTCTATGTGTGTGTGTGTGTGTGTGTGTGTGTGTGTGTGTGTAAATGGAATGCAGTAGACACCATCATGAAAGGCAGAAAAAAGAATAGCAATATTACTACCAAGAAAAAGGTCAGAGGTAGTGGATAGCACCAGTTATTTAAACAATTGCTTTAGTTTTTTGCTTTGGTAATGAAAACCTGACCATAATGATACTGCCATTATCATTGCCTCTGGTGAAATTAAATTTTATTCCTTGCTAATAACCATATGATATAGTGAATGAAACAGTGGATTAGAAGTCAGACTTCTAGGCTTTGTTCTGCCATTGGCTAGCTGTGGAACTTTGGGCCAATTTAATTGAGGTCCCTCCACTCGAATTTCCTTATATACATCAATATAAAGATAACCCTTAGGAGAACGCCTACCTCTAAAATTTGGTAATATGGTCCCAACCTAACTTTGCAACCTATCTCATGCTACATGTTTGGTTTTTTTTTTTTACATACTCTACATTTTAGCCAAACTGATCCACTAACTACACTAAACTTGACTTATTTGCTTTCATATCAATTTACTCATACAAGCCACCTAATTTTTTTTCTTACAGAAATTTGTTATTTTCTTCCAGAATCAAGTTAGGTGTTTACTTAAGTGTGTATACACGAGGAACAGTGTGAGAGACTAGATGGAGAACTAGATTTACAGTCAAAGTTCATTTCCAATTCTGCAGCTTATTATTCATGTGATATTGGATAAGTCACTTAGTCTTTGGGCCTCCATTTCCTCATTTGTAAAATGAGGGAGTTGTTCTAGAAAATCTTCAAACTAAGTCTATGGTTCTATGTTCTATTTATATTGGATCATACTTTTCTATTTGGAAGAGATATTCGAAATGCTGTAATCTGATGCCCATTTTAGAGATGAGGAAATAGAAACCCAGAGATGTGAAAGTGACTTGCCTTGAATCACATGGGCGTAAGTTGGAAAAGCCAGAATTTGAAATCAAATTCTCGAACTCCAATGTCCTTATTACACTGTACCAGATCCAAGCTATGATTAGTCAGTCAATAAATATTTTTGTCCACTATACATCTGGCACTGTGCTAAATACTGATAAGAATATAAAGTTCTTGAAGGCAGTGATTATTTCACTTCTAACTTTGTACCCCAAAGTTCTTGAATATTTGGGGAAAGGAGTGACAGCAGCAATCTATTATTTCACCAGTAAGATAGCTTGGCATGGTGGATAATCCTGTTTACAGTGAAATCAAAAAGATCTGTGTTGAAGTCTTAGTTCTGATATCTACTAGCTGGGTGACCAAGGGTAAATTACTTAATCTCTGTATTTCTGGCAAATTTCTCAAATGCTGGTGCATCTGTTCTTTCTTTTCTACTCATATAACTTTCACCATGGGTCAGACCCTTATTCCCCTTGTCTGGACCCTAGAAATCCTAACTGGGCACCAATCTACCTTTCTAAACTTATAATTACACATTAATTCCTTCCATATACCCAATGGTTCAGCTAAATTGACTTTCTTAGTATTTCTCATACATGGAACTCTCACCCTAATTCCATGCTTTGAATGCACTCTCTCTTCACTACAGTCCCTTTAATCTCTAGATTTCATCAAAGCTCAGTTCAAATTCCACAAGTGCCTCCTCCTCCACAATCATTTTGTATTTACTTCATATAGTCATGTGTATGTACAATATTCTCTTCTAGTTAGACTATAAATTCTTTAAGGGTAGGGCTTTTTTACTATTTTTTTTTTGCATTTCCAGCACCTAGTTTAGGGCTTGTCATGTATCTTAATAGACACTTGTTGATTGATAAATTGATTGTTGGATGGAATTTAAACACTGGGAATTTTCTAGACTAATGAAATCACAGGCCTTAATATAATAGACAGATATTAGGTGTTTAGTCAAATTGGCTGATTGATTAATTGATTAGTGGATGAAGTTTCAACACTGGAACTCCCTACAATGATGAAATCACAGTCCTTAACATAGCAACCAGTTTAAGATGTTTGTCAAATTGAAATTAATTCTGTCTACAATGTCCACAGATAAAATCATAGAGTTAGACTTTTCTTTCATCTGCTATCAAGATTCAGGTGACATTCTTAAACACTGTCCTTTAGAACTGTCATTCTCTATGTATTGTTTTTCCAATCTTTTAAAACATACACACATATCCCCCCGCCCCCAACACACATCACATACACTTTTCTCTGACTATTGGGGGGAAAGGTATAGTAAGCAGGAGATAACAAGAGATTGAAGAAAATGGAATAAAAAAAAAAGACAGACTAGGAGTATTAAAGAATTTGAGGGAATTTCAAAGAAAATTCCAAAGGGAATTGGAGGGAAAGCAAAAGGAGAATAAAGGAAATGGATAGCCTTAATTTTGAAGTGTGTCTCCTGATTTTATCAGCTTTTATGTTGGCCTTCTGTAACCCATATTTTAGAGATGGCAGGCATGAACATAGCTTCCCTTTCTCCTTTAGTAGAATATTATATGAATCTCATGTTAGGGCACAGCTGACATCCAGATGTCACACATGATTCTGGCATTTCCTTAAAATATAACAAAAACTCCTATCTCAGCTGTGGCAATGAGAATCCTAGTAATGGTTCCAAATCCTTCCTTTCCCTCCTAAAATACTGGCCAATTAAGGGTAGTATCCATTCATAATCAGGTGCTATCCTGTTGTGTGTCCAGAAATGGCCAAAATATCTATAGTTCTTGTTTCCAGTGACTACAGATGTTACTGCTTGGAAACAGTCCCTATGGCTTTGGCTAACCAACCATGGCTGAAGAAGCTAGTATAGTTCCCAACTTCTACCATCTGTTTAAGAAACTTCTTTGTCAAGGTTCCTGATATTCAGTTATGTCTGAGTTTGTTAGTTTAAAAAGGACTCAACTTATGAAGAATGACAAATAAAAGTATAACATTGGCTCATGTCTAGAGAATGGCTTTATAAAATAAGACCAATATTTAGAGTGATTCTTCAGTTATGAAATGGCTCATTGTGCCCTCAAGTTAGAGAACAAAATTTTCTAACAATGGCCTAGGAGTTGAGTTCCCAGCCCTGAGCTAGGAAAGGTTCACCTTTTCTGTATGTTGTGTCCCCATGTGTGATACTAGGCAACATAAATAAGAAAAGGCCAATCATGGATACTTAAGAAAAATAATATTAAATCTAGAAGATTTATTTTTAATGGAATTTTAAAAACTCAATTAAGCATAAGTAAGGCAGAGGAAGGAGTAGGTATCACTTCTTCCTCTTGGCTAGCTTCTTTCTCGAGCATTCTTGCTACTAAGACTGAGAAAGAAGCACAACAACCTATATATATTCCTCTCTACTTGTTGAATCAATTAGTTCACATTTATTAAGCACCTACTCTGGGCCAGACACTGCGCTAAGCACTGGGGGAATACAAAAAAGAAGTAAAATACAATACTTACCTTCAAGAAGTTTACAATCTAATATGGGAGAGAATATGCAAACAAATATAAACAAAGAAAGCTTTATACAGGATAAATAGGAAATAATTAGAAGAGAGAAAGTACTAGAATTAAGATGGATTAAGAAAAGCTTCCTATAGAAAATGGGATTTTAGTTGAGACTTACAAGAGAGAAAATGTCCAGAGTGCAGGGGTGAAGTGTCTTATTTGGGGAACAGCAAAGAGGCCAGTTCATTGAATCAAAGAGTAGTTGTAAAAGTGTAAGAAAACCGGAAAGGTAGGACAGCACCGTATTATGAAGGACTTTGAATGCCAAACAAGGCAGTTTATATTTGTTTCTTAAGGCAATAGGGAACCACTGATATTTCTTGATTAGGAGGATGAAGTGATTGAACCAGTATTTTAGGAAAATCACTTTTGTGGCTGAATGGAAGATGAAATGGAGTGGAAAGAATGTTGAGGTAGACTATTGCAATAGCTCAGGCATGATGGTAGTGATGAGGGCCAGCACTAGAGTGGTGGCAGTGTCAAAGAAGTTCATTGCCTTGAAGAAAGGAATTCTAGATGGCCAGAACTGGCTGTTACCATAGCCACAATGCTGCCATTGGACAACTGACACCTCTGTAAAGAGTGTTTTATAATTATATCCATGGAAGTCCTAAGGGTGTGTTGGCAAATTTAATACCAGATTTTAAAATATATTTTGTAGCTATTTTGAAAGATTTTTTTCCATCTCTTCTTGCTAGTTTTTTTTTTAAAATACAAGCAACAGAAAGGATAATGATTTTGTGGGTTTATCTTATACCTTTTATTTTGCCAAAATTATTCATTACTTTGATTAATTTTATCATTAACTTTCTGAAATTCTCCATTTATAATATTAGGACAAATTAATTGGTTCTGATGTTTTTTAGTATGATGTGTGTATGTGTATACACAACATACATATATACACATGTACACATATACACATGTATATGTACACACATATATGTCTAAATGTTATATTTTGTTGATGATTTTTTTTTTGGACACTTGTTTTTAGAATCACATGAATTTTATTGTTTTTGCTATTAAAATGAATTATTATGTTTATAATGTTTCTAATTTTTAACTGTTCCTGAATTCTTAAAATAAATTTAATTGGGGCAGCTAGGTGTAGTGGATAGAGCACCAGCCCTGAAATCAGGAGGACCTGAGTTCAAATATGACTTCAGATACTTAACACTTCCTAGCTGTGTGATCCTGGGAAAGTCACTTGACCCCAATTGCCTCAGCAATAAATAAATAAAAATAAATTTAACCTTATCATAATGAATATTTTAAACTATACACTACAGCCACTTTTCTAATATTTAATTAATATATTTGCAATATTCATTCATTTACAACAATATTTAGCTTGATTCATAATTATTATTCCTTGCTCTAGTTTTCCTTGGAGTTATCTCCAATTTTTTTACAAGAAGAGTATGAAAGACTTTGTCATAAGTATAGGTGAAATTTAGGTGAATAATATTGATAAGTGTTCCTCAAGGTAGTTTCAAAGAGTTCTTCAAAAAGTCAAAATTATTTTTACAACACTACAAAGAAGTTTTTGATTTTATTATGGTAAACATTGACAAATATGAATCACAAAACCAAAACTCTTTGGGGTATTCAATAATTTTTAGAAATGTAAAGAGGGTCTGAGTACAAAAAGTTTGAGAACAACAGATCTATCGAATCCCTCCACTGATCAGTTTAGTAACTCTGTTAAAAAAAGAAAATGAGGTTGAAGAAAATAATATGTCCTCTTGATGAAGCCATGCTATATCTTTGTGATCACTTCTTCCTTTTTCAGATGTTTACTAATCATCTCTTTTAACATATATAATAGAATTTGGTCAGGAATAAAAGTAAAGTTCACTGGCCTATTTCTCAACTGTATCAAAAGGGGTAAATTTTTTTGATCATGTGCCTTCTTAGAAAAACATTTCTGAGCATATCTTCCTCAGGTATGCACATTTATTTATAAATTACATCCATTTGCTAGAGAGTAATATAGCATATACATCATAAAAGATACAAAAATAGAAATAAAAAAATAAGTTAATGAAATAGAAATGGAAAAGAATAAAATAAGCAATAATTTAAAATATTAATTTTAGTTTCTGATGCACAGTACAAGAAAATTTTCTGTCCTCACTAAAATTATTATTATTTTAGTCATGTGATTGTGCTCTATTTTTTTAAACCTTAGGTTAGCATTATGTAATGCAGCAATTTGAAGGTGTAGTTCTAAGTTTAGTTTATTGTGATATTTCATTTTTTGACATTCATACCTAAAACAGGATAATGATCAGAGCCCACAAAATACCATACCTAAAAAGCAATAAAGTGACTTGAAAGTGGAAAAATATAATTTTACTTAACTCACTTCATTATAGTTTGAAGATTCCCCCCCATCCCTGAAAACACTGACAAATGAAAAAAAAAAAACTGTTTTTAGTTCCTCAGTGTGTCACTTTCTATAAAAAGTCTGTACAGTTTGCCCTATATGTTAATATTCCACCTCTAGTCTTATGTGAAAGATTATTTTTATATATTTTATGTATTTAATATTAATTTATCAGTATACAAGTAGAATGTAAATTCCTTGAAGTCAGGCACTTTTGTTCTTGTCTTGGAATTACAGTGCCTAGTATATAGTATTGCATCACAGGTCATAGGCTAATAAAAATAGACTTGGAAAGTATCTCAGAGGCCCTCTAGAAAATATTCTCATTTTATAGATGACAAAACACAGGTAATTAATGTTAATTACTTAATTAATTAACACAGGTAATATATAATGTAATGTAAGTTTGAACATAGGTCCTCTCTAATTCCAAAATGAGTGAGTGCTCTTTCTTAATTTTTCAGATTGGGTATCCCTATTTTGCCCAGGCTAGAAATACAGTAGCTACTTTCAGGGAAGATCCTAACACTAATCAATTAGTGAGTTTTAACATGTTTTGGGGGCTTGGGGGGCTTTGCCTGTCTGCCCCTCATATTCTGCTTAGGTAGCCTGGTGGCTTTAACCCTACTGTAATTCAGCAGAGCCCAGTTCAAGTGATCTAGCAGATTCAGTCTCCCTCACCTTCCTGTTTCAAAAAAAAAATAAGCCCTAGCTTTCTAAGCAGATAGAATTCAGTTAAGTAGGCAAGGGTGAAGGATGGAGGATTCTGGGGAAAGGATAAGGAAAGGGAACTTATTGAGCAAGAAGGTCTTGGAATCAGGAAAAAAAACTGGGGTGTTACATACACTTCAGTTTACATGTAGCTCTTCCTTTTCCCTACATGTGAGACAACTCCTTAATATTTTGCTACTGCAGATAAAACTCATTTCTATGCTTTGTAGACTTATTGTGCTTCCCTAATATAGGCTGCCCCTACCTAATGGAAGTATAGTAATATTGAAGGCTTATTTTCCCAGATCAAGGCTACTTCCATTTCCCAATCTTGGTTCCCAATTTTGGATTGGAAATGTCTTATCTAGCATAAAAAGGTAAAAAGGAAAGGACTCTTGAGAACTATATTTCTACTATGGGGATACTTAAAGATTAGGGGTATAATTTGATATTACTTCGATAATATGAAAAAGAAAACTAGAGGGGAAAAGGCTATCATACTGGGGAAAAGAGGGAAAAAGTGGTAAAATAAGGTTTAAAAAAAAAGGAGGTAAAAATAAGGTAAAATGTCATGAAGAGGCAAATAAAACCTAATGTAATTGAGGGAAGGAAGGGAGGGAGATGAGCATTGTGTAAATCTTACTCTCATCAGATTGGGCTCTAAAAGAGTATATCAGACACATCTGGTTTCACAGAGAAACTTGTCCTTCCTTATAGGGAAGTGGAAGGGAAAGGAGGAAAAGAAAGGGATAGACTAATAGAAGGGGAAAATAGAAGAATCAGGGGAAAGGAGTAAAAAAGGAGGAGGGGCTTTAAAGGGCAGAGGATTGTTTGGGGGAGGGGGTCATCAAAAGCAAAATACTGAGGGAGAGGGGAAGGGAGAAAGGGGAAAGGAAAGGGAAAAACATAACTTGGGTAAATAAGATGGCAAGAAATAAAGAATTAGTTATTCTAACTGTGAATGTGAATGGGATGAACTCTCCCATAAAGCGGAAGCAGATATCAGACTGGATTAAAAACCAGAATCAAACAATATGTTGTCTACAAGAAGCACATCTAAAGCATAGAGACACATACAGGGTGAAGGTAAAAGGTTGGAGCAGAACTATTATGCTTCAGGTGAACAAAAAAAAAAAAGCAGGGGTAGCAATCCTGATATCAGATCAAGTAAAAGCAAAGATAGATCTAATCAAAAGAGATAAAGAAGGAAACTATATTTTATTAAAGGGTACCATAGATAATGTAGCAATATCAATACTAAATATATATGAACCAAGTGGTATAGCATCCAAATTCCTAGAGGAGAAATTAAGAGAGATGCAAGAAGAAATAGACAGCAAAACTATACTAGTGGGGGATCTCAACTTTGCTCTCTCAGAATTAGATAAATCAAACCACAAAATAAATAGGAAAGAAATTAGGGAGGTAAACAAATTTTAGAAAAGTTAGGTATGATAGATCTTTGGAGAAAATTGAATGGAGACAGTAGGGAGTTTACTTTTTTCTCTGTGGTACATGGAATTTATAAAAAAAAATTGACCATGTGTTAGGGCATAAAAACCTCCAAATCAAATGCAGAAAGACAGAAATAGTAAATGCATCTTTTTCAGATCATGATGCAATAAAAATCACATGCAATATAAGGCCAGGAGAAAATAGGCCAAAAGTTAATTGGAAATTAAATAATCTAATCCTGAAGAATGAATGAGTGAAAGAGCAAATCATAGACACAATCAATAATTTCATTCAGGAGAATGACAATAATGAGACAACATACCAAAATTTGTGGGATACGGCCAAAGCGGTTATAAGGGGCAATTTTATATCTCTAGATGCTTACTTACATAAAATAGAGAAAGAAAAGATCAATGAATTGGGCTTACAATTTAAAAAGTTAGGAAAAGAGCAAATTAAAAACTCTCAATTAAATACAAAATTGGAAATTCTAAAAATAAAAGGGGAAATTAATAAAATTGAAAATAAGAATGAATGAATAAATAAAACTAAGAGTTGGTTTTATGAAAAAAAACAAAATGATAAGCCTTTAATTAATTTGATTAGAAAAAGGAAAGAGGAAAATCAAATTGTTAGTCTCAAAATGATAAGGGAGAACTTTCCTCCAATGAAGAGGAAATTAGAGTAATAATTAGGAATTACTTTGCCCAACTTTATGCCAGTGTTTGATAATCTAAATGAAATGGAGGAACATCTACAAAAAATATAGATTGCCCAGGTTAACAGAAGAGGAAATAAATTATTTAAATAGTCCCATTTTAGAAAAAGAAATAGAACAAGCTATTAACCAACTCCCTAAGAAAAATCTCCAGGGCCAGATGGATTTACATGTGAATTCTACCAAACATTCAAAGATCAATTAATTCCAATACTATATAAACTATTTGAAAAAATAGGGAAAGAAGGTATACTACCAAATTACTTCTATGATACCGATATGGTGGCTGATAGCTAAACTAGGTAGGGTGAAAACCGAGAAAGGAAATTATAGACCACTTTCCCTAATGAATATTGATGCAAAAATTTTAAATAAGATATTAGCAATGAGATTACAGAAAGTCATCCCCAGGATAGTACACTATGACCAAGTAGGATTTATACCAGGGATGCAGGACTGGTTCAATATTAGGAAAACTATCAGCATAATCATTTTATATTAATAACCAAATTAACAAAAACCATATGATTATCTCCATAGATGCAGAAAAAGCATTTGATAAAATCCAACACCCATTCCCATTAAAAAAAAAACCACTAGAGTATAGGAATAAATGGGCTTTTCCTTAAAATGATTAGTAGCATCTACTTAAAACCATCAATAAGCATCGTATGTAACAGAGACAAATTAGAACCATTCCCAATAAGATCAGGAGTGAAACAAGGCTGCCCACTGTCACCATTACTATTCAATATTGTATTAAAAATGTTAGCTTTGGCAATAAGAGAAGAAAAAGAGATAAAAGGAATTAGAGTAGGTAATGAGGAAACCAAATTATCACTCTTTGCAGATGACATGATGGTATACTTAGAGAATCCTAGAGACTCAACTAAAAAACTACTGGAAATGTCTTCTCTAAAGCTTTTATTATTCAAATCACCATTCTGGTTGTGGTGGTGGTGGTGTGTGTGTGTGTGTGTGAGTGTGTTTTCACTATTGTTAGTCACTAGTAATTAGCACTCCAGTTTGAATTAACTGGAGTTTATTTCATTAATATCAATTTGCTTTGACAAAAAGTATATTTGCTTTAAAGATATTTTCCAAAACAAGGGGTACTATGCCACCTGGTTGAGTTGAGTAGCTTCAAACTTAGTGATTTCTATAAAACATTCACTTCAGGAAGTTCATTTCCAAATGTAGTGTAGCCAATAGATGAGTCCCCTTCTTAATTATCACTAGGCCAGGTCCGTCAGGTCATTCCTGAGAGTTTTTATATCAGGCTCCTTGACCACAAAATCTGGGACTTCAATTCCCAAATCTCTTGGCTGACCTTTTAAAGCTCACATAGTTATAACTGTCTCCACTATTCTTTTACTTAAAAGCAGGACCCAATACCAAATGGCAAAAAAAAAAGAAGTCCATATTCTAATTCTACATATTAATCTCAGATGGAGAGGGTTTAATATACTTTTTCTTACATCATATTCTCTTATTGAACAACAGTAAAGAAAATCAGAATACTCTAGCTGATTAGTGTCTTTTGAATATACCGCAATTCCAGCTATATAGCCAAATAATAACATTTCTATTCATCATATCATTGGCAGACCAGAATTAGTTTTAGGATTTCTATACAAGTTCCAAATTGGGAAACAGAATACTTTGATTATACATCTTCATATCTTTCCAGATACTTACTAGCTATGTGACAGTGGGCAAATAACTCAACCCTATTTGATTCAGTTTCCTCATCTGTAAAATGAAGGAAATAACAACCACTCCAGTATCTTTGCCAAGATTATCCCAAATAGGATGTCACTGAACTGCAATACCAAAACAGGGCTCCCAGCAACATACTTCTCCCAATTTTTGTAGCTATCTGAAGGTATGACACATGACTGTCTAACATATGGACAGAGAGGGGACATTAGTATTTCTGTCTCTCCATCTCTGTCTCTGAATCTTTCCATATACATAGACAATACAATGTACCTATTAAACATACATGTACATACATACACATGTGTTTTATGCATGACACATGTATATTAAATATTAGCAAAATTTTGTCCTCTTTTTAGATAAAAATAAGCACAAAGTTAAGTCCCAGTATTTCCATCCCACAGCCCCATGTGGATGCATCTCCTGGGATTAGCACATCCTGCCTTGAGTCTTGGATCTCTAAACTAGATGATCATCAGGGTCTCTTCCAGTTTTTTTAACAGCCTGTATTGCATGGGAGTGACAGGTGAAGCCTGGCTCTGATTCTTCATGGTACCTCAAAAAAAAGTCTCTTGGGGAACAGTAAAATGACTATTCAGGAAAGAAGTTAATCACTGCCAATAGAATGGCAGTTTTAATTTTGCTTTTCTTTATTTCTCTTCCATGAAAAGGTGAATGTGTTCCCCCAGAGAGATAGAGAAAAGAAACCTCATAAGAAGCTGGATGACTGAAAAAAGAAATGATTTGATTTATGTAACTATTAGCCAAAAAGAAGTAAGGCCTGACAACTAGTAATTAAGAAAACAATTCTCAAAATCATGGTATGCACATTTGTTTTGGAATCTTCCATAGTGATTCTATTTCCCCAGTCAGGATCAAGTTTCTCAAAATATCTCATAAACTTAGATGTATACTTCAGATATATACTACCATGGGATGGTAGAAGTATCCATAAGTTCTTTTAACCACAATTGGATTGAAATTTTTCACATGTAGATTTTGAAAAAGATATTATCAATTACCACTTGTTGTGTGTACGTGCATGTGTGTTGTGTGAGAGAGAGAGAGAGAACACATTGCATGCGTATGAGCATTCAAGGGCTTTGTAAACTAGGAAATTTTTATTGCCAAGCAAGATCTGAAGAGGTTCTGACTCTGGTTCTGATTTTTACTAAAATAATACTTTGATAGATAATAGTAAGTAACAATTGAATAAAAAGAAAAAATATATCATTCTGCTGCTAATCTTGCAATTGAATTTCTTCTATTGGTTTATTTTCTTCTATATTTGATAATACTATCAAGGAGAATTTTTTTTAAAAAGAGAAAAATTTTGATTATTTCTATGTCACAATTCTAATAATAATTTTAAAATGAGTAGATTTTAGCTATTTGTGGGCTAGGTTTATATTGGCAATGTCAAACAGGGAACTAGTTTCCAGATTTGTTCCTTATTTATCTAGATTTGGTTTAATAATGAAGATTTTGGTCTGTAAAGGATTGAAAAATGTTCCAAAAAAAAATTCAGGAGAATTCAAAAAGAGAAAGCTTTAAAATAAAACATTGGATCCTTAGGTGCCAATGTATAATAACATGCAATAAAAGAGTTAATCAAAGTTACGTGGTAAAGAAACACTCCAATTTGAAACGAAGTATGTGTTGAAACAGTGCTTAGTTGAAGATGTTAGATAATGATATTCAGGGAAATCACCCTTCATTCAGTTCAAGCATTTATTGAGTACTTACTATGTATTGAGAACTATTCAGTGTCATATTGTGATCTGAATCATTTGTGATTGCAAAGAGTACAAAAGATCCTATCAACTACCTGAGCCAGTAATAGGCTTCTGAAGTTTATTTCAGCAAAACATAAGCTCAGATATTAACATATTGGAAAGATTTTCAATCTGGTCCCAACAGCTGGAATATGTCTTCTTTATCCTTAAAGGAAGAGAGCCTAAGTACTACCATGGGATGGTAGAAGTATCCATAAGTTCTTTTAACCACAATTGGATTGAAATTTTTCACATGTAGATTTTGAAAAAGATATTATCAATTACCACTTGTGTGTACTTGTATGTGTGTGTTAGCAAAATTTTGTCCTCTTCTTAAATAAAAATAAGCACAAAGTTAAGTTCCAGTATTTCCATCCCACAGCCCCATGTGGGATGCATCTCCTGGGATTAGCACATCCCAGGATGTCATCTCAGGGTCAGTCATTTTATAATCAATTTTTTGTCCATGGAAATATATGAAGCCAAAGATGCAAAAAGGTTCTCAGTTTTGTTAGCCCCCTACCATTTTCTGAGTGGTTGATCATGTCAAACTGGCTGAAAAAAAGTGGTACAAGTATTAAGATCACATAATTTTTAGGTAATCTATTGACGTAGCTATTGGTACTATAAATGTGGATCCTTATTCAATGGATAGAAATTATATTTAAGGGATAGAATTACATCAGTATTGTCATTCTTGCTGTAAATAAAAATAGGCAAGTCACAGTTAATTGCAAAAAAAAAAAAGTTCATAGTTCTTGGAGAAGCAAAGGAGTTGGTTTTATTGTATATCCAAAAGTAACAAGAAATGTCATTTCATGGGAAATTGTTCTTTTCACATTGCAATTCTCATGATAAATATTTGCAAGAAGACCACCATGAAAATAATTGTAAGCTCATACCAGCATCTGTTACAAAAGTCGAGGAGTAGAGAAATTTCATAAAGTTTTGTATAAACCTCCAAATCAAATCAATACATAATTTGATACCTCGTGACTTCAATGAGAAATGTTGTTTGTGGAAAGGACAGTGAAAAATATCTTGGAAAATATTGTTCAGAAATAAGAAATTTAAAAAAGACAATGATATGGAGACTACATAGAAACTTCATGCCTGTATCACACACAAATACTTTGGCTGGGGAGCACTGGATGTAATAAGTGCCAAACAGTATCACAAAGAAATCTGATCAATTATATGTTAACAAAAAAGAAGCAATTCATTATTAATATTGGAATTATTTCTGAATCGAATCAGTCCATTAACTTGTAAAAAATGGAGCTCCAAATTAATACAAAACAAAGAAAACAACTTAAAATGACTAAAAGATATGCAGTGCAATTAAATCAACTTAAATATCACCTATTTAAACAAGTTATTGATGTTGAAAATGGGAAATGGATAGAAAAAAGGACACCAATCATAACAATTCGGCATAGAAGTTTTACAAATGTAAATCATTTGTGATTGCAAAGAGTACAAAAGATCCTACTAACTACCTGAGCCAGTAATGCCTCATTTCCATGCCAAGAAGAGAGGGATAGCAGCCAGCCAAGGACAACAGCAGTTTAGAATATAAACTAATTTGTAAATCTTATGGAGGATGCAAGAAGATAATGGGCAGCATTACCTAATAAAACAGTGAAAAGCAGGAGAATGAAAAAATAAATTTAAAGAAAACTCAGATCAACTAAGCAACATGATCCTAAAGCTATTTCAGGATGAAACTAGGAAAAAAAAAACAGACAAAAAAAAAATAAAATGAGAGACCCATAAAGGCTTTTGTAACAAAACACTTTTCACCTTCAAGAACAGTGGAGACACCACACTTGGACTCTAATATCACAAATCTTAGAAAAAGCTATCTATACTGAATACTTCACTTCTACTAGAACAACTTGTAATCTGGTTCCTGACCTCATCATTTAATGAAAATTGTCTCTCCAAAGTTATCAGAAACATATTAATTCCCAAATCTGATGATCTTTTTTTCAGTTCACATCTTTATTGATCTGCTGCATTTGACACTGTTTACTGTTGATATGAGGTAATCTGTTTCATTATACATCCTCTAAGAATCTGGTTGGTTATTACATTGATAAGACTTCTTAAGTCTTTATATGATTCTTTCTTTAGAAATTTGTTGTCATTATATAAATTGTTCTGGTTCTGCTCACTGCATTCTATAGAAGTCCATATACAGTATTCTATGAAATCATCTTCTTTATAATTTCTTTCAGTACAATAATATTCTATTACATTCATATATCACAATTTGTTCAATCATTCCCCAATTGATGAACACCCACTTAGATCTTAGTTCTCTTCCTTTTTTTTTGTCTTTTAATTCTCCCTTCAGGAAGTTTGTTTTGCTTACAACAATATCTCCCCAATATTGTGCTCCTTGTTAAACTCTACCTCTCAAACCTTTCTTGGTTCCCTGATGAGTTTAATATATTTCTGTGTGTGTGTGTGTGTGTGTGTGTGTGTGTGTGTGTGTATGTGTGTGTGTGTGTGTGTAGGAGTTATGATAATCTATAATGATCTTAGAGAGATGTTGGTATACATGAAAATATTCTGTAACAGGTTCTGATAGACAGGTTCTGATTGATCTTTAACTGGATTTGGAGGCATTCAAAAAGATGCTGTGTTCTGGTGTTACTCTTCTGAAAGAGTGCAGTGAAGGTCAATATTATAAGGGGAAGGAAAAGGTCTTGAGTCTTTCTTGGGGCTTCCTAAGCCACTATGTGGCCCTATGAGATTGACCTCAGTCTTTGACCTCTGCTCTTTTCCATTTTTGGTGAAGGAATTGCAAACTCTAAATCTTGTGAGTTTTGAAAAGTCAGGAAAGAAAAGTATCTACATATCCAAGTGTCCCAGCATCCTGGCATCCAAGTGTCCTAGTAGGTTTAAAGCTAACTCAGTATTACTATCCTAAGGAGAGAACACTATCACAAAAAAATTTAAAGATGACAAGGTATCTGGGATAATACAGAATTAATAGTGTCAAATTCTACAGAGAAGTCAAGAAGAATAAGGACTGGGAGAAATTGGGATGAAAGTTGGGGGGGTGTTTAATTTTATTGGAAAAGATAGTAGTTTTTGCAAGAAAAACAACCATTTTTTCATTATAGACCAGACTGAAGGAAATAATGTAGAAAGATGTCTAAGGATCATTAGATAAGAAAGAGAGAAGAAGAAGAAGCTCCCGGAAAATGGGAGTTTTTTGGGGGAGGGGAGATGAAGTAGAAAAGAATTCAGCAGAAAAAAAATTGTAGAGAAGGTGTTGTGGGAGGTTTAAGGAGAGAAAAGAAGATTTGGAACAGCCATTATGGAAGGTGGGACAGTAAATTGATTAGTAAAGAAAAAATAGTTACCTTCTTGCTGCCAAGAAGGACTAATTGAAATGAGACAACATAAATTTGTAGTAGATGGTAGGCACAGTTTTGTGATTTAGAAGCTTCATGTGCTTAGAAGCACATGAATAGGAGCAGAAGTAGATGGTAGGCTTTATTGTGGACAAGTTTTGCAAGTTATCTGCAAGAAGAAAAGATTAAGTCTTCAGTAATAGAAGATAGTCTAGACATAAGGTGGTTCACCAAAGGTTGAAATAATTAAGAGAGTATAACCAGTTATAAGGGGTGAGGCTCTGCCAAAAAATAGGGAATGAAATCTAGAATTTTCCATCATGTAGACAAAAACTCTTCACTACAGGGTGAAATAATATCACTTCACCTGGAACTGACACCTCAGAAGTATCCTTAGTTTTTTGGAAGAAGGGAGCCTTCTTCTGACTGAATAGCTCCTCCTAGAATCTTCAATTAAATGGGATTTGGGCCAACCTTCTCTTCATTTCTCATTAGACTGAAGTTTGGATTCTTCCATTAGGACCTGCTCAGGCACCTTCCCTTCCTCTCCCCACCCTAATATGTCACCTTTTTGCATGTTGTTTTCCCCAATTAGAATGTAAGTTCCTTGAGGATGGCGCCTTTTTTTTTTTTTTTTTGGCTTGTATTCATATTGCCAGTGCCTAAAACAGTACTTGTAACATAGGAAGTGTTTAATAAATATATATTAATTGATTGACTGGAGGATAATAACTGTAAGGCATAGATAAGGATGGAGTAATAAAACATTCTGAACAGAAAAAGGAATTTTAGAGTTAATAAATGTGGAAATGGAATATTGAATTGGGGAGCAGAAAGTTGGTCAATTTTTTAAAAAGTATGGCCATTTTGGGGTAGCTAGGTGGCGCATGGATAGAACAACTGCCCTGAATTCAAATCTGTTCTCAAACACTTAACACTTCCTAGCTATGTGACCCTGGGAAAGTCACAACCCCAATTGCCTCAGAAAAAAAAAAAAAAAGTATGGCCATTTCTATTCATATGTGTGGTGGAGCAGTAAATCATGGGAACTGAATAGATTGAACAAATGGGAAATTAGTATATCTGAAGAAACTTTGCTGTTGCATGTTGACGGGTGGGTAGAGACAAAGACTACATCAGGTACTAAACTCTTTAAGGAAAGAGGGAAACTGTTTAAAGAGGGTGGTAGTGATAAATAGCTACTACCATCTGCCTTGGGTAACAAATCTGGGCAGCATGAACTTCAAAGAAAATATTTCTGTAGTAGTGGTGGTAGAAGGATAATTCCAATTCCCTTATCACAAGAATTAAGAGGGTATGAGTGAAAATTCAATAATGACTAAAAAAGGTGCCCTCAGAAGAAAGTCAGGTCTCAGTGAGTTCCAGAAGATGGAAGGAGTAAGAAAAGATGTTTAAGATTAATGGAAATATGTTAATTATGGAACAAGTATTCCAGAGGTCAAATGGAAGAGGTACATAGATCTAGAATGACAATTTGTGGAGCTTGTATTGAGGAGGCTGAGTACAGAAAACTAGTAGTTGGAGATGGGCATCAGTGTTTTTCTATTGGTAACTAAGGGCTTAGAATCAGAGAAATTGGGAGATTAGTGAATGGAAGTATACTATTTAAGAGTGAGTCCATATGCCATATTAACGGTTAGAGAGAGACTTGTTGAACATGAAATGTTAATAGACTGTTAAAGGTCCTTCAAGTACCTTGTGCTAGGTAGAGACCTTGTCTCCTAGAAGATACTAGAAGAGCTTCCTCATGGCAATTGGGAACCAGAGGAGATATGGGACTGTAGTCTGGAGGCAGCTTGAAAGGACTGTACAAAAAAAGGGTCTTGGGGAAGGGGAAAGAGGGGTGGAATGATTCATATCCTGGGGCAAGATGGCACTGAATAATGTCCTAGAGGCTTGGAAGACCACAGGCAAATAACTGGATCTTGTTCTGATGGGCCTGGAGCTGGAGAAGATCTTGGAGTATAGTCAACTATGATAGCCAGAGGGGATTGGCAGGATCTTGTCTTGGGCAAGCCTGTGGGACTAAGCCACTGGACAAGGCCCTGAAGGTGATTGGTTCTTTTCCCAAGCTAGAGAAGGCCCTGGTCTTGGCAGTGAGATTGCTGGTAAGACTAAGGCTAGGGAAAGTGAATGATATTTAGGCTTCTGTGGAAGTTGAACCTGGTAGATTACTTGAGTTCAGAAATTCTGAGTTGTAGGAAGGCTAATGTTAATCTAGTCTCTGCTCTGTAACTACTACCAATATGGTCAGCAGCCTGGAGCAAAGGATCACAAAGCTTCCTAAGAAGGAAGGTGTGAACTGATTTAGGAAAGCAAGTTAAAGTTTAGTCAATTGGTCCTAAAATCCTAATCAGTTGGGACTGGGATTGGGTCTGTGAGTTGTTCTTGTACTTCTGGTATAGAAACCTAATTTCAGGAAAAAAAAAAAAAAAAAAGACTAGGGAGTAGTGAACTTTAAAAATATCCCAAGAATTATTATTGCCCAGCTAAAAGAATTCAGGATACATCATTAAGGAAAACTATAAACATAATAGGCCATTTTTAAATAACAAAACAATTAAAATCACATAATTAAATCAATAGATGAAGAAAAGCCTTTGGGAAAAATATAGCACTAATTTATGATTAAAAAAACACCCAATATATGGGGATAAACATATATTTCCTTAGGGATTATCTATAATAAAATTGAGAATTTGCATTATTTGTAATATTATGGCAATAGAAGCCTTTCTAATAAAATTAGTGGTAAAGAAAGAATTTTCTTGTCAACTATATTTGATAGAGTAATAGAAACTCTCTATATAGAAACAAGGTAATAAAAATTAAAAAAAAATATAGGCAAAATGGAAGCAAAATTATCTTTATTTGCAGACAATATGATGGTTTACTTAAGGACTCTTAAAGAATCATTCAAAAAATTGAATGAAATAAAAATAGCAAGTTATAGAAAATACCTACCTTATATAAAATGAAAAAGGATGAAAGATTAAAAAAAAAGAATTTAATTCAAATTTTCTAACCCCAAACTGCAAAACACTCTCTATAGAAACAAAGAAATAGTTAAATAAGTGAAGAGATAGATATTCATTGTTTGTGGCGAGGCCATGCCACTATAATAAAAATGATAAGACAATCCAATTAATTTACAAATTTAGTGCCAAACCAAACTACCTTTCAGAAGCAGAGAAAATAATAAAAAAATTCATGTAGAGTAACAAAAGGTCAAAATTTCAAGGAAATAATGAAAAATAATAGGAATGAAGGGTGACTAACATAATGAGAGTTCAGGCTATGTTACAAATCAGCAATTATTAAAATTACCTTGCCATGCTTAAAAACAAATAAAATTGATCAGACTGTGCTAGGTATAAGACCAATCATATATAGTGCCTTATGCTCAATAAATTCAAACTACTAGGGAAAATTTATATGTGAAAAGTACAAAACTAGAAAGCAATGTGCTAGAAGTTAGATTAAGGTGAATTTTTTTTTTGAAGGTGAACTTCTTATACCACATTCTGAAGTTCTAAATAGATATGAAACCTAATTATAAAAGATCACATGACTAAAAAATTATAGAAGTAGATAACTTGCACAATGATGGAAAAGAAAAAGAGCCTTAAAATGTAGAGATTATCAGAAAAGATAAATAAATAATTCAATTACATAAATTTAAAGCTTTTGCTTAAACAAAATCAATTCAACTAGAATGAGGAGAGACTGTCAAATGTGGAAAAAACTTCACATTAAATATATGTGAAAAGTCTGATATCCAAAATATGTTGAAATTTGTCATACATATGTAAGAATGAGAACCATTCATTAAAAGATAAGAAATCAAAAAATATAAAGAAATTTTCAAATAAAGAAACTATCAACTTTTGGAAAAAAAAATTCCAAATCACTAAGAATAAGAGAAATGTGAATTAAAATAAGAGGTCTCACCTTCCTTCAAACTGTCAAAGCTGACAAAAAAGGAAAATAATAAATGTTAGATTGATTGTGGAAAGATAAGTATGATAGTATATTATTAGTGTTGCTATAAATTGGTCCAAATTATTTTCCTTTTGGAAAATAATTTGAAATTACATTAGAAAAGTCATTAAATCATATATCTACTTTTTTTTGTTTTGTTTTTGTTTTTGCTGAGGCAATTGAGATTAAGTGACTTGCCCAGGGTCACACAACTAGGGAATGTTAAGTGTCTGAGACCAGATTTGAACTCAGGTCCTACTGACTTCAAGGCTGCTGCTCTATCTACTGCACCATCTAGCTGCCCATATATATATACGTATATATATATATATGTGTGTGTGTGTGTGTGTGTGTGTGTATGTATATGTATATGTCTCCTTTTTACTCATCCTTGTCACCACTATTATATGACAAAGAAGTCAAAGAAAGCAACACTTTTTTTTTAAAATAGTACTTTTTGTGGTATAAAAAATGGGGAAAAGGGGCAGTTAGGTGGCGCAGTGGAGAGAGCACCAGCCCTGAAGTCGGGAAGACTTGGGTTCAAATCTGATCTCAGACACTTAACATTCCCTAGCTGTGTGACCCTGGGCAAGCCACTTAACCCCAATTGCCTTAGCAAAAAGCAAAAAAAAAAAAAAAAAAAAAATGGGGAAAAGTTGGTGCCCATGAATTGTGGAATAACTGAATAATTGTGATATGTGAATATAATAGAATATTATTATTTCACATGAAAAAATACAAAAAGTTTTAGAAATTTGGGAATACATTCAAATTGATGCAGAGTAAACAGAAGTAAGAGTAAAAATTATATAATTACTACAAAAAATGCAAAGGAAAACAAAGTTGAAAGACATTCTAATCCATGTGATAAGTTTTGATATTAGACAACCGAAATGAAACACCCTTACCCTCTGCAAAGAGGTGGTAGACTTGAGCTACAAAGTGAGGCAAACACTGTCAAATATTCCAAATACATTGATTTGTTTTGTTTAACTGCACTATTTCAAGCAAGGCTGTTGGTAGTGAGGTTAGAGTTGAGAAGTGTGCACTGAAAAGTGACGGAAATGTTAGAACTGTTAATAAAAATATATTATGGACATGACCAACCAGATGTCTAGGATTTTCTTTGATCCTCATGACCTCTCTGGCTTTTCCAAAATAGAAATTTTGTGCCCAAAACGAAACAACTTCAGATGTCTTTAAGCTCTAGGACACCAGGAACTCCCCCCAAAAAAAGTTTTTAAAAATCCCTGAACTAATGCCTAACTTGAGCGCTTAGTTCCTCCACTGCCCATCACACCACTCATAGCAAGGCTAATTTAGCCACCTAACCCATGGGCTCATAACAAAATCCAGACCTACACCCTGATCCCTCCCTCTTTCCAATGCTGTGGAGACTGAATCTCCAAAATGCAGAAAGGCCTCAATAGCCAGCATATCAACATCATTCTGTGTTGCAGAAGATCTCTTCAGGAGAGTTGAGCAAGAAAGGATCAAGATGTGTTTAGCCTTGAAAATGAGTTCAATCCCACACCCTGACACTCCCTTTCCTTGCCTCCTTCCACTTCTGGGAGATACAAATATCAAACAACAGAAATTATCTTAAGCAACAATAGCACCAGAATGGTTGTGCTTTGAACTGCCTGGCCAAAGAATTGAGTAACAAAGGGAACAGGACAGGACACAATGTGTGCCGAGTGTGTCTGTGTGAGGGGAAGGGGGAGGGAGTTGCCGGAGGTGGGGGAGAGTAGGCTGCAAAACACTGAGGAAAATAACCAAACATCTAGATTCTTGGTTCCCTCAATTCTGTTTCCTCAAAAGTCACTTAGGGCAGAGACTTTGGCTACATATTGTCCAAGAAGGGAGGAGGCTAAGAAACTTTGGGATCAAGCACCCAGGGAGACCACAAATATAGGTGAAGAAATCAGAAAATGATCAATAGGGGAAAAAGAGTGAAATTACCAAAGATCTCAAGAGGAAGAAAACTCAAAGACCATATGCATAAATAGATAAATTAATAGGGAAAACATTAATAATGTAAGGAAATTTGGCCCCCAGTTCAGGCATCTATGAATAAATCTTTCAAAACAAAAGAAAACTTGAGGAGACAGTGGAATTTGAAGAGAATCTGAAATCATTCCTGAGAGGTTTAAAAGAATAGAATTTTTAACCTGTACAGAACAGAAAATTTTGAATCTGTGATTGCTAGTCTCACCAAAGAAACAAAAGAGAAGACAACTGGTTGGGAGTACAAATGAAGGATAATCTAGAAAAAGAAAAGCAAAACTTAATAACATTTTTAAAAATGTGCTCTTTATTCAAGTCAATTGATTGTTGTCCTTCGTTCTCAAAAAGGACCAAAATGGCATCACTATGTTAGAGCCAAATTACAGTCCCCTGACTATGGCTGATCAAGCCAATATGACCTCATAATTCTCTACTACAGGGTTGGACTCAAATAGTCTTTATGAACATTTGGGGGTGGACTCTCTAACTTTGAGCATCTTGCTAATTCAATTCTGCTTTGCTCATAGAGCACAGCACCTTCTCTGATGAGGGCACATCATGCTGGGTGGTCCTGTGCTAGGGTCTCCCAATCAATTCTAAAGTTATTAAGAGAGATCTTGAGGATGTCCTTTTATCACTTTTGTTTTGACCACCTTGTGAGGGCTTACCCTGTGTGAATTCTCCATAAAATAATCTTTTTGGCATTTGGCATTAGAACAATATGGCCAACCCAATTTAGTTGTGTTCTCTGCAGTAGAGGCTTGCCAGTTTAGTTTAAGGACAGTGTCTGGTATCTTATCCTGCCAGGTGATCTTCAGAATCTTCCTAAGACAATTCAAATGAAAGCAATTTAGTTTCCTGGCATGGTACTATTCAGGCTTTGCAGGCATATAACAATGAGGTCAGCACAATGGATTTTCAATATGGTAGTCAGTCTAATACCTCTCTTCTCCCACGCTTTCTTTCGGAGCCTCCCAAACACTGAGCTAGCTCTAGTAATGTGTATGTCAATCTTATTATCAATGTGGATATCCCTGGAAAGTATACTGCCAAGATAAGTGAACTTATCCACAGCATTCAAAACTTCACCATTTGCTGAAATTGATGGTTCCATATATGGATGGTAGTAAAATACTGTAAACAAGTAAAACATTTATCTTAATGTATAGAGGCAACCTATAGGTCTCCCAGAAGAACACACACAGTAAGTAAAAAACCATGAAAATCATAAAGCAAGAAAACTTCCCAGAACTTTTGAACATAGAAAACAAAATATCAATTCAAAGAATCCATTGATTGCTTCCAGAAAGAAAAAAAAATCCAAGCTGCAAATTCCAAGACACAAATTGAACTTCATTGAGAAAAAAACATTCTACAAGCAACTAGGTGAAAAATCTTCAAATACAAAGAAAAGGAAATTTGAATTACATGGACTATTATAGATTCACTGGAAAACTCAAGAGGGAAAGCAATAATGTGTTCTGAGGAGCAATGGAATTCAGAAAGCAGCTTAGAATCTCCTATACTGCAAATCTCAAGTTAACAATAAATAAAAAAAGGAAGAAATTTAATAATTAAAAATTCAAAATATGCTTAGAAAGAAAACCATACTTGATATTATTTGCTTTTTTGAACACCCCAAACAGCAAAAATGTGGTAGAATAAATGAATTCAGTAATTAAGGACAGCAATGGCAAAGGAGAGACAGCAGAGAGACCAGTAAAAGACTTCTCTCTAAAAGTACACTAGACAGGGGTAAAAGCAGAAATAAGACAGAAGTGATGATAGAAAGACAGACCTGGAGTATTACACATAGAAACTTGCAACACCCTGATTACGGGTAAATATCAACCTCTTTTGTGGGACTAAAAACAAAATAAGAAGGTTTATGGAAGACAAGAGAGGAGGAAAATAGGAGTATATGATGTGTTCTGGTCAGAAAAGGAAATTGTTCAAGCTATAATGGAACTTCCAAAGAAAAAACTTCTGGTTCTGATAGATATATAGGGGGAATGCTATCAAACTTTTTTTTATTGGAATGTTTTATTTTTATTTATTTATTTTTACTGAGGTAATTGGGATTAATTTGTCCAGGTGATTTGTCCAGGGTCAGACAGCTAGTAAGCATGAGTGTCGGAGGCTGGATTTGAATTCAGGTCCTCTTGACTCCAGTGCTCTATCTACTATACCATCTAGCTGCCCCAATTATTTGATATATTTATGGAAATGCTAGTCACAGCAATAAGAGAAGAAATTATAAGCATAAAAATAGATTAACCTGAGGTAAAAATGTACCTATTTGCTGGTTGACTTGGAAAATCCCAGGGAATCAGCAAAGAGAATAGATGAGGCAATTAATGGCTTCAGCAAAGTTGCAGGCTAGAAAATAAACCTTCAAAAATCAAATGCATTTATATATAACCAAGATGAAATCCAAGAAGCAATAATAGAAGGGGAAATCTCATTTTAAATAATTACAAAATGCATAATATATCTGAGGACCCATCTATGAAAACATACAAAAGTTTATATAGATTCGTTTACAAAGTATTCTTAGTAATGGTGACAGTAGGCAGCCTTGTTTCACTCCTGATCTTATTGGGAATGGTTCTAGTTTGTCTCCATTACATATGATGCTTGCTGATGGTTTTAAGTAGATACTACTAATCATTTTAAGGAAAAGCCCATTTATTCCTATACTCTAGTGGTTTTAATAGGAATGGGTATTGGATTTTATCAAATGCTTTTTCTGCATCTATTGAGATAATCATATGGTTTTTGTTAGTTTGGTTATTAATATAATTGATTATGCTGATAGTTTTCCTAATATTGAACCAGCCTTGCATTCTTGGCATAAATCCTACTTGGTCAATAGTGTATTATCCTGGGGATGACTTTCTGTAATCTCATTGCTAATATCTTATTTAAAATTTTTGCATCAATATTCATTAGGGAAATTGGTCTATAGTTTTCTTTCTCTGTTTTCACCCTACCTGGTTTAGCTATCAGCACCATATCTGTATCATAGAAGAAATTTGGTAGTATACCTTCTTTCCCTATTTTTTCAAATAGTTTATATAGTATTGGAATTAATTGTTCTTTGAATGTTTGGTAGAATTCACATGTAAATCCCTCTGGCCCTGGAAATTTTTCTTAGGGAGTTGATTAATAGCTTGTTCTATTTCTTTTTCTAAAATGGGACTATTTAAATAATTCATTTCCTCTTCTATTAACCTAGGCAATCTATATTTTTGTAGATATTCCTCCATTTCATTTAGATTATCAACGTTTACAAAATATTCTTAAAGAAATTAAGAGCAACTTAAATAGCCAGGGGAATAATAAGTCCTCATGGCTAGGCCATGTCACAATAATAAAAATGACAATGCTACCAAAGTTAATTAATACTTTCAATGCTATATCAACCAATTACCCAAGGGATACTTTATAGAACTTGATAAATAATAACAAAATTAATTTGGAAAAACAAAAGATCTAGAATATTAAAGAAAATGATGAAAAGAGGTCAGTATCTGAATGTAACAACATTTCTATGCTAAAAGAAATGATGAATGTGATGCATAAAGAGAAGCATGGAAAAATCTATTTGAACTGATGCCTTGAAATAAGCAGAATCAAGAAAACAGTATATTGGAGCATGGACATAGGAAGACCAATTACACACAAAAAACTCAAAAGTGAATATGGCAAAATTGTAAAAATAAATCATGACTCGAATGAAGAGATACAAGAGAGGGGCAGCTAGGTGGTGCAATGGATAGAGCATCAGCCCTGAAGTCAGGAGGACCTGAGTTCAGATTTGGTCTCTGACACTTAATATGTTCTAGCTGTGTGACCCTGGGCAAGTCACTTAACCCCAATTGCCTCAGGGAAAAAAAAAAGAGAGATATATATCAGAGGACATCCTAAGCCTATCACTTTGTGGAATTAAGAGGTCTGTATGTGTTAAACATTGCACTTTTTTTTGTTTTGTTTTGTTATTTTTTCAATGCATCAATTGGTTGTCCTGATTTTTTCCTTAAAAAAAAAAACTTTGTTTTATGGGATGTCTATGAAGAGGACAAGAAAAAACTGTAAGATTTTACAAAGACAATAATAAAAATTTATTTTAAAAATAGGTGAAATAGGTGAAAAAAAAAATGGACTGGTTACATAATGACAGCAAGGGAAAATAAACGGCCAATCATTGTGCTACATTTGTATCCACTCAAATGTCAAAATAATGTGAGAAAGCCCTTAAGCAGATTGGATGGATCTCCTGTAGTATAGGAACACATGGCTAGAATTGGGTGAGATCATCAGGCCCAGATATAATCTCCATTTTTGGAGGAAGGACTCTCATAAATGAGATCATAGATTCACCTTTTTTATTTTATATTTTTTTTATTAAAGCTTTTTATTTGCATAACATATGTATGGGTAGTTCCTCAACATTGATCCTTACAAAGCTTTCCATTACAAATTTTCCCCCTAGTCCTCTCCCCTCCCCTAGATGGCAGGAAGTCCACTACACATTAATTATATTAAAATACTTGACAAGTCGAATATATGTATACATATTTCCATATTTATCTTGTTGTGCAAGAACAATTGTATCTACATGAACAAAAAATATCAGAGAAAAGGAAACCCAATACAAGCAAACATCGATAGAGACCATGAAAATGTTATGTTGTGGTCCACATTTCATATCCCTCTCTCTGGGTGTATATGGCTTTCTTCACTGAACAATTGGAACTGGTTTGAGACATTTCATTGTTGAAGAGAGCCATGTCCATCAGAATTGATCATCATATAATATAGTTGTTACTGTGTATATTGAGACCATAGATTCATTATAACATCAGAATACTATATGCAAGATATTGTGCAAGGGATGCAAAACTACTAAAAACTTGTTCCAGACCTTGAGGAGGTTACATTCTATTAACAGATACAAAACAAGATGATTTGAGGAAGAGAAAGGAGGGGGATTGGGAAAAAGTTGTGGTACCTGAGTTGAGGTGAAGGAAATTAAAGATTAGGAGGACATTTTATGTGTGGGAAAGCAGAGAAATAGGAAATGGAATTTTGACTTTGGGGAGCAAGTAGGCTAGCTTTACTGAAATGCAGAGTACTTGAAAGAGAATTGTAAATGATAGATGTGTGAGTGGAGAGAAGTAGACGTTTGCCAGAAATGTGAAGATAGAACCAACAAGACTTAACTGATTGGACATGAAAGGTCAGTAAGAGAAAGATGAGGATTACTTCGAGGTTGCAAACTTGAAAGTTTACAAAGAGGGTGCTGTCATCAACAACAACAAAAAGGAACACCTAGCAAAGGAGATAAGGAATTCTTTTAGCACCCTTGGGAAAGATGTCATTTAGAATCAGAGGACTGACTAGCTACTAACTCTAGCTCTAGCTATGTGGCATTGAGCAAATGACTTAACTTCCCTATTCCTCATTGGCATATTGGGTTAAAGGACCTCTGAGGTCCTTTCAAACTCTGTAACTATGGTCATATGATTATTCAAATATTGCAGAGAAAAAAAGATTATATTTTATTATACTTGGATCAGATCGCATTCAAAGTGTTATGTTCAGTTTTGGACATATTTTAGGAAGGACATTAATAAGTTGTATAGTATCCAGGGGAAGGCAACTACAATACTAGCGAGTCTTGTGATCACATTATGACAGAATCAGTGAAAGTAACTGAAGATTTTTATTTTGTAGAATACTTAGGTGGACACATAACAGTTTTCTTCATGTTTTTGAAGGGTTGTCACATAAAGGATGAGAGTTGTTTTGTTTAGATTCAGAGGGAAAAACTAGAAGTAATTGTAAGACTTGGGGGGTGAAGAGAGTTTGTGGTAAAAATTAAAAAAAAACACCTCCTAATTAAACTATCCAAAGTGAAATGCGATTTCTGGGGAGGTAATCTTTGGCACCTTAAGTTAAGGTTTGATGAAAATTTGTTGGATGTGTTTCAGACTATTCAAATCAGATGTTCAGACTGACCAGAGTCTTGTAATGTGCTTTCTCTCCTTGTTCTGAGATTCTAAATTCTGAATTGTTTTGTTGTAAACAGAGAGACAAGTGGCAAGTTTTGATGGGGTTTTTCACCTTCCTTGACATTTTAATATTTAAATCTAAGAATAACTAATTAAATATGTGTGTGTAAAGTCAACTAAATTCAACAAATATTTATCAAGTGCTTACTTGGTGTACAACGTGCTATTTGGGTTTGAAGTCCCACAGATAGTATTAGGTATATGTAATCGGATGTCATTTAAAGACTGTAGTCCTCAGTTTCCAGGGAGCTGAGTTTGGAGTCAGAAAATCTGAGTTAGAATCACAGCTCTATTCCTTATTAGTTGTATGATCTTGAATAAGCAGCTTATTATCTCTGGTCCTTGGTTTATTTTCTATAAAATGAGGTTGGATTAGATGACCTCAAAGGTAATTTCCAGCTCTAAATCAAGGATCCTATCCTTGCTTTTCCTTATCCACATTAGAGACAGGAATCAAAAGAAATAATGTATATTAAGGGGTTTGTAACTATTCTGTGATATGTAAATTGCTATTATTCCAGGGCTGATTTAATTATTAAGTGAACATAGATTTATTTTATAAAATACCCAGAATTTTGGGAGAAATGAGTGGTCAAGAACATGGAAATAATTGAGGCCATAATACTGAGAGTAGAAAAAACAACAACAAAAAAAAACTACCCAAAACTACAACTACTGTGTGATCAAGACACTACCATAGAAATGCAGAGGAAGAAATGACCATTATAGGATAAAATACAGATTAAAACTGTGCTTGTTTCACATAAAATCCTTCATCATGGATAATTATGAATGAAACTAAGTTCATCTCAGTGTATAGAGTGCCAATGTACTTCTCAAATTGCTTTACTTTTGTGACTAGGTGATTCAATGCATATCGTGCTAGAATGGAATCAGGAAGTAAGTCTGAATCCTACCTTTGATACTGATTAGTTCTATGACACTGGGCAAGTAACTTAACCTTTCTTATCCTTAGTTTGCTCATCTCTCAATTGGGGAAAATAGAACCTACCTCATAGGCTGTCAGCATCAAAAGAGACAACATATGTAAAGTGCTTAGCACTTTTGAATTCAAGGTATTTAAAAGTCTGAACTAAAATGAAAATATCTATAAGTTGTTATCTTGCTCTTTGAATTCTTTCCTCAAATAAAAACTTGTGCCTTTGTGGCACATTTTATTTTGGACTCTTCTTAGATGCTTATTATGTTAAGGTCTTTCCTTAAAATTTCAATTAAATATTCTTCTTCCACTTTTTCTCATTTTTCCAATCCCTAGTACATGCATAAAGTCATACAGGTACATTTCTCATACTCAAATTTCTCTTAAAAATCACTTTGATGCTTTAATTAAAAGAGAAAAATTATTAGAGTTGACCTCCAATTTACCTTATTCTCCTATATCTACTATTTAGGCAAATCTATTGAAATTCCATCAGCATCACCTCATGGTATTGCATGCTTATAGAATTCTCCTTTGCTTTTCTTGCCATCTGGAACAACTTTTTCGACATCATCCATTGTGTCATTTCAAATCTTAAGGGACTCTGTCTTAAAAATGTTTTCTGTCCTTTAATCTTTATAATTATGTGATTTGAAGTAACAAAGTGTTTGGGTATTCTGATTATGTGAAAGAGAATGAAAACCATCATGTGAAACATTTCATGAGGATCTGAATTTCTTATGGAACATAAAACCTATGAAAAAAAAGATAAAAAACATTAGGATTATTGATCCTGAAAAAAACTAAAAAGTGGATAAAATATCTTTAAATATATGAGAGGTTATGTGAAAGTTGATGTTAAATTGTTATTTTCCATTGAATAGATAGTATTGGGTAGTAGAAAAAGAATGGGACCTGAAGTCATGAATTTACAGACAGATACACACACACACACACACACACACACACACACACACACACACACACACATTCAACTCCTTCCTTAGGTCCTTACTAGCTAAATGACTTTGAGAAAGTCATAAATTTTCTCAAACTCAGTTTTCTCATCTGTCAAATGGGGATAACCTTAAGTCTAGCACTTTTATATCAGAGTTATTGTGTGCCAAAAATTAAATCATATATTTAAAGTGCTTTGCAAACTTTAAAGGCACTACATGAAATGTCAGTTACTAATAGTGAGAACACAATAAGAGGAAAGAAATTTGAACTTAAATGTAAAGAATATTAGTTACACATAATTTCTCAGATAATGAATATTATTAAAGAATGGAATATTTTCTTGAAGATGGCACACATCTTCCTTGAAATTTAGTAAAATGGAGTATTTCTCAGTGATCTAGCTAGCCTGATTTGGGTATAATCCTTTTGTGGAAGTAAAAGAATGGTGTGGCTTCTTCCATCCCAAGACATTGGTCAGGACCTTGTCAGAAGATTAACTATCTCTAGAGATAGTGCTTTTATCTTTCGCTTCTGGTTCTATACTTTTATTTTAAAAAATCAAAACGGAATTTTGAAATTTTTGATTCCTTTAAATTAGAATATTTTTTAAAAGATTATGTCATATATTTGTTAAAAAAAATTCCAAAATAGTCTCGTTTGCCAAAGTATCCAAAGTAGGCCAGGAACCAGATTTCACAAAATATTATTATATAAAATTTGAAATAAAGTTAAGAATTTAAATCTTTCAGAGTCTATCATTATAACAAAGTCTTCAATAGTGAGCTATATGCAAAATTTTAAATTCCAAAAAGACAGTTCGCTAAATAAAGCTTTCAGTTTGCTTACAGAGGACATATCAATAACCAGGAAGGATAGCTTTAGCTAGTTGTTATATTATGTAACTTTACTCAGGTATTCAGAGGATTTCTACTTTTGTTTTAAAAGCCTTATAAAAGAGACAAGTATGTTTAACAATTTATTTTTATTTTGATCAATTTGAAGGAAAAATTAATAACCTCTTTAAACTAGTGAGATAGGCTAAATTCTTCTTTTTTAAAGTCATAATTTGAGTTTTATCCTTAAAACTTTCTGGCAAAAGAAACTAAGTAAAATAATAGTAAAATCTTTATGACAGAGGAATGAAAAGAGTTGTGCTTTAGGATAAGCTATTTCCCAAAATTAAACATGTCATCAAATGAAAAAGACTATATTTGTAGTATCTGTATAATTTGTAATACTTATAAATGTAGAAATGAATCTTGTATTTAACTAAAATCAACATTCAGAAATAACTTTTGTATTTTAAAGAAATTCAAAAGAAGTTAATGAATTATTTACTATTAAGATAGGCATTGATAAAATTTTGTCTAATGTCTACTTACTTCTAAGCAGAAATAATTTCACATCTTTTTGTTGTAAAAATGTAATTTTTAACTATTATAAATCAAGTTATTTTAGAGTTGATTAATTTTAAAATAATTTTTTCTAACACAATTGGATCTTAATCTTTATGTATTGCTTTACCACATGGTTGGACAAACATTTCAATAATAGAATATGTGATGTCTTGAAATAGGTATTTTAAAAAAGAATAATGATAAAAATAGCATCAAAGTTATTTAGAAAACAATCAAAACAATAAAAAACTAAAGATTAATTGTCCTAAAATGGTCTTAGAATGCAAGTATCAGAACACTTAGAAAAAGCTACTATAGTTCCTAAATGGAAAGACATAGCTGAGATTATTAGAATGTCTTCCTAAATTTACATACCATCACGAACATGTATATATGGAAAACTTTAATCTCTGTATTTTTATATTTGCTGTCACCATTTCTTTTCTATTCCCTTGTGGAACAGAACATCAATCAAAATCGGATTAATGCAAAACAATTAATAAAAAATGAAAACCCAAAACAATTTATGGTTACAAAGAAGTAATTATTTGAAAAAAATTGGGACTATATCAATTGTTAAGGTTATTTTAAGTTTGTAGTTTCTAAAAATAAGATGATAAAATATATGGCAATTAATCACAGAAGTAGCAAACAGCAATAAAGCACACAAAATGTCCATCTTTTCAAGCTTAAACATCCCTTCTAAAACCAGGTTGCTAGTAATTATAATAGTTAAAAAGGAATTGATAGTTTACATTGTAATACCCCCAAATTGTCAGTATTTAAAAGAAAGGACATTGCATATGAATAAATGTTTATTACTCTGATAATTTAGGCTTTAAAATAAGAAGTCATTGTAACCACTTTTTATTATAATCAGAATGAATTATAAAAGACAATCCTTGCACTCAAGTATCCATAGAGCTTTATTTTGGAGGGGGTGGGGGGATTGCCCATCAAAAACATATTCAGCCCTGGATGTTGTAATAGTGTCTTGTATAGTTGTAGTCTTCAGGGAAGCTGAGGGGCGGTTGCAGCACTAAGTGTTTCCCACCAGGAATGTTAGAAGCTAGGCTGGGTACAAGGCTTGAGGTAAGAATACAGAAAACCACAGTTCGGCTTCTAGGATCCTAATCTCACAAATAAGCACCTCTACTCTTTTAAATTAGTCTGCCCCCAAAATACTGTTTATTACCTAGAATGTTACTGGAGAATCTTTTGTTAAATGTTAACAAAAGAATGCTTATTCTAGTTCCCCTTTAAACATCTACCTCTCATTTTCAAATGTTTAACTCCAGTCTTTTTTGGAAAGTGCTTAAATCATTTGGAAATATTACTTATTGAGTTTTTCTAACAAATGGCATTTTCCATTGTTTCCATAAATTTCTCCCATCTTCGTTTTCTCTCTTTTTTTAAACAAGGCCCATATCCTCATCAGCAAAACTCAGAAAAATGGTTTAACATATAAAACCCAGCAATTACATACTAATTTACAAAAGATTTAAAAAATACTTTTTTGAAGTATTTTTTCAGGAAATCTTTGCTTGCCTAACTATAAACAGGAATGGTTTCGACCTTAAATTAAGAATTATTTGTTAGCATAACTTGAAGTCAACTATACAATATATACATAATTTAAATCATTTAATCACTAAATACCTTGACCAAACTGTATTATACTCTTTTAAGATCCTTAGTTAGATTATCGGTTTATCACTAAATTACCGCCAGTTCAGCTGTAGGTACATATTGACGTCTCTGCTTTTCCGTAGATTCACATTATTTTCTTCTTACGAATATTCGGAAAAGCTTTACGATTCCTAAATACCAAATCTCCGATTAGCTGTCCCCCAACCCTATTATAATGAAAATAGCATTTTAAGTGCAAATAAGGAATTAGAAACCATCGTTCTTAGAACCAAAGCAAAAGAAAAATACCAAAACAACCATTTTACATTTTGTACTTAAGGCATTGGCAGCAATTCAAGAAATATGCAGAGATAAGCTCCAGTAAGTAACGGGCTTACCAAAAAAAAAAAAAAAAAAAAATGTTACTGCTTAACAAAAAGCAGCCCGAGCCTCCCAATAAATTACACAACACTTGCACAGGCTGCAGAAATAACGCCGGACAAGACTTACACAGATGCCAATCCGCAGCATTTATACACATGCACATGGGTAAGAGACAGAAACCAAACACTATCATTCAACTCAGTGAGGGCAGCGCAATCTTGAGTTTGCTCAATGTATGTGTGTGTCTGTTTTCTGTGTGAGTGTGTGGATGCTGTGTGCGCGCGTGAGAGTGAGACCCATCCTCAGGGCATTTTCCCCCCTCTCTAGGCAGTTTTGCTTCATTTGTTTCCTATTTCTGCTACATTGAAACTAACTTCCATCTCAACCCCAGTCAGAGGCGCTGAATAGAACCTGTGCTACGGCTCTGTGTGCGTCATATCCCTCCGCGGAGCCGTCCCTCCCCCGAATCAATCCCTCCACAGAGAAAGCGTTTTCCAGCCAACCAACGGCCGCTGCTCCGACATCTTCTCCTAACTGGAAATAAATAAATAAATCGATCTACTGAGGAGGGGGGGAGGGGGAGCGGTGTGAGAGCAGGGAGGCGGGGAATCAGGCCGAGCGAGGCTGCTGCTGCTCCCTGGGAAAGCAGTGTGTGTGTGTGTATATATGTGTGTGTGCGCGCGCGCGCGCGAGCGAGCGAGCGCACAAGCTAGGGAGGTTGGCATCGGGGAGGAATACTTTTCCCAATTTTTTAAACCCCTATTTGAATTAAGGAGAGGGAACCATGCGGTGAGGGACAGGGTGAGGAGAGACCCCAAGACCTAACCCTAGCTAGAGCTCGGCGGGAGGGACTCCTTTCTCAGGCGGAGGGATCTCTGTGGCGGAGGTGGCGGGCGGCTTGCTGCCGCTGCCGCCGCCGCCGCTGCCTGTGAGTTGTTGTTTCCTCCTCCTCCTCCTCCGCCGCCGCCTCCTCCTCCGCCGCTGTTGGTTGAATGGTGGAGCCGAGGCTCTGGCTGGGGAACACACAGTGACAGCTACAGGGCAGGCAGGCAGGCGGCGGCGTCGTCCCCGCTTCCCGTCCTCGGCCGGGGAACCCCGCCAGTGGCCCCTAAGTGACCAATAAACATGTCTTGTGAGAGCAAAGGCCTCTCGGAGCTGCGATCGGGTAAGTGGGAAGGCTGCGGGCGCCACTGGCACGGGGCGCGTCCGTCCCCAGCGCCCCTAGCCCGGTTCTGAGCCTGTGTCTTTCCCTTCTTCCCTTGTCCCTGCACAGAACTCTACTTCCTCATCGCCCGGTTCCTGGAAGATGGACCCTGTCAGCAGGCGGCTCAGGTACGGGGCTGCGGACGAGCTAGAGGAGGCGGCGGCGCGCCGCCGCGGGGCT
>JAJPUD010000949.1:0-63591 GCA_023553655.1 Myrmecobius fasciatus
AGATAACTTGAAGAGGGAAAGAACAACTAATAAATTAGGAGGGAGACAAGATAGGTTTCTTGCAGGTAGAAGTATTTGAGCTGAACATTGGAGGAAGTTAAGAATTTTGATACATGGAGGTGAAAAAACTGCAATGCAAGAATAAGAACCTCTCTGTGTAAATGGAATACAAGTTTAAAACAACTAGTCACCCACTTTGGAGAGTGTCTGAGGCAGGATTTGAAGTTAGATCTTCCTATGTTCAACATTCTATTTAGTCTTCATATCCTCAAGCTGCCTGATGAATTTAGAAAATTATTAGTAAGTGTGGAAATTTATATACATATATTCGATTTGTCAAGTATTTAAACATAATTAACATATAGTGGATTTCCTGCCATCTAGGGGAGGGGTGGGGAACAGGGGGGAAAAATTTGTAACAGAAAGCTTTGTAAGGGTTAATGTTGAAGAATTACCCATGCATGTTTTGCAAATAAAAAGTTTTAGTAAAAAAATTTTTTAAAAAAATTATTAGAATGATATTTCATTTTCCTGTTAATTTCCTTGGCCTTTTATATATTTTGAATCCTCCCTGATGTTCTGCTGAACACATGACAATGATCTGTTTGTTTTGTTTTATTTTTCTATTCTGTTTTTATTTTTTCCATTTTATTTTTTTAAATAAACAGAAAGCTAAAACAAACACTAACAAATTGGGTTGTTTCCAATAGGCCAACTAATCAATATGATGAAGAAGGAAGGATTAGATTTTTAAGATCTAAAAAGAGCATTAATGGCTAATTTATTAACAGCTAATTAATACTTTGATATTCAAACAATGTCCTTCAACTATCAGAAAAGTCCCCTATCTTTTCTTTTGGTCAGCCAGAGACAGTTTGTTAACCAACCTACAGCAGTGGTCATGTCATCCAGGTTTATTCAGCCAGAGCAAGCCTGGTGTGAATGGTAATGTTTGCCCTTGGGCTATGATATACTCTGATTGCCCAAACTAGAGGAGATTCGAATGGCAGAAATCCAAAGGAAATGCCAGAGGCTTTTTTTAATCCACTCTTGTGACCTTCTGCCCTCTAAATCAGGAGGAAACTTGTGTGCTGAGATGTCACTAGAGAAGCAAGGGCATCTTGCTTCTGGGTCTCCAAGAAAATCGAGTGGAATTTGGAACAGATTAAAAAATAATTATCACATTTACTGCCTTTACAAATCACTAGCAAATACTCAGTGAATAAACATATAAATCATAAATTACAAATGCAATGGGGGAAAGGGGTGATAAAACATCAGACCTGTTTGTCTATTGACATATGGGGCTCCCAAGGAGGAAATTCCTTCTGCCTGTGCAGATTTGGATCTGCTTTGCAATTTATGATCTTAGAGAATCTCCTAGGGGGCTGAGAGATTAAGTGACCTTCTATGGTCATGTAACCAGTATGTCAGAAGCAGGACATGGACCCACGTTTTCTTGACTCAGTGGTTAGCTCTGTCTACTATGCTATGGTGCCATTCAGAAATTTTTATTTTTATAGTATTTTGAGGGTTGTAAAGTGCCTTACCTACATCATCTTATGTGATATCACTTGTTGACAAAAACTAATCATTTTACTTTTATTGTCCCTCTGTTTCTAATAAAATAGATGACTTCTAATTTTCATAGCAATTAACACACATAGTATCATAATGGAATTTCACAACAAACTTCCTACTTGTAGGAAGTACGCATGTTATTATTTTCATTTTACAGATTAAAAAAGGAAAAACTGACTTGTGCATGGTAAAACAACTAATAGGTAAGAGCTCAGGTTTCTCTTGACTTCTGAGTCAATGTTCATGATCTCATCTTTTATTGTCCCTCCCAAAAGATTACCCTTGAATATATTTTGTATAAATTTTATTTATGCTTATTTGTTTATTTTGATTTGCCTAAATGATGTCTCTGTTTTTTTTTAAAAAACCTGGAAAGAACTGGTATCACACATAAACAATTGTCCTATTATCTTTCATTCTCACTTCATGAACAACCCCCTCTTCTTTGTCTACTCTGGAATATTTTAAATGATCTCCTTTATACCACTTCTCAAACAAACAAGCAAAAAGTCATGTGCTGAAGCCTCCTTCCTACCTTGTGTCATTTCATTGTCCTCCAGGGCACTTACAATTCATTCTTTTCTCCACATAGTCCCTTTAAGAATCCTGTTTCTTCAAGGCTCAAGAATCAACTCTCTCATTCATCCCATCTCCTCAGGTGAAAGTGTCCCTGTGTCACAATATGAGCCCATCCTACCTCTCCTGTTTCCTTATACATTATTCTCATCCATGTTCTCTATACTCTAGCCTTCTGCCTTGCTCACAAACATAAATTCCATCTACCACCCAATGCCTTTGCCCTCATTGTTTCCTATGTTTGGGATGCTCTTCCTCTTCATTTTAGTTTACTTTAATCTCCCATTACAAATTATTTTGGTTTCTCCCTACTTCCCAATAGTCAGTGCTCTCCCTTGCACGCTAGACTCATTGTGTACTTATTTGATAGATATATAGAATCTATTTACATAAATATTATATATCTATATAAATGTGCATGTATATATATATCTACATATGTATGTATAGTGAGCTGAGAAGACATGTATATATATATACACACACATACCACACAACCCTATGAAAGTCACATAACCTCTCAGTTTCTCATCTGTAAAATGAGAATAATTTTATCACCTACCTCAAGGCAGTGAAGTTCAAATAATATATATTTAAAATGCCCTGTAAACCTTGGGATAGCCAAGTGGTGGAGTCAAAAAGACCCATCTTCCTGAATTCAAATTTGAACTCAGCCACTTACTATCTGTGTAATCCAGGGCAAATCACTTAACCTCTCAGTTTTCTCATCTGTAAAATGAGCTGGGGAAAGAAATGAAAAAACATTTCTGTATCTTTGCCAAGAAAACCCCAAATGGAGTGAGAAAAAATCAGACATGACTAAAATGATTGAACAATGATAAGCAAACTTTAAAGTGCAATATAAATTCTATTATTTTTAATTTTTATTATTATCTAATAAAAGAAGGAGCTGATTATGGTATAGGGACAGGGACTGAAGAAAGTAAAATGATGATAGGGAAGGGAATCAGGGTTGTCAAATCTATCATCCCTGTAAAAACAATATACTAAACACACCACACACATGTACATATACATATATAGATATATGAATACATACATTCAAATGTATAGATGCTATAAATAGATACTACATATATATATACTCAAATACTATATACAGTACCCATTTAATATAAATGCTATATACATCTATATATATTTATACATCTAAATATACACACATGTATATATATATATATGTGCATATGAAATCTACTTACCTATCTATCCATATTTTATCTGACTTCATCTTGTTTATCCAGAGGTGATTGATTTAATAAGCTTGATTTTTTTCCCTACTACTACCCTACTTTCTTGAGTCCCTAACAATAAACCATGGCCTCATTTAGTCAACCAAGGGAGATTACATATTAGCTCCTTTCTGTTATAGTCCCTGATAAATTATTTCATGTTACTGAAAAAGGGTTTATTTCTGTGCTCTGGCACACTTATAGTATTTATACACTCCCAAATTAGAACATAAACTACTTGAGGGCAGAGATTGTTTTATTTATGTTTTACTTGGTCTCCAAGGCACTTAAAAGAGGAACTTAATGAATGCTTGTTGATTGACTGAAATGTAATAGACCAACTCCCCTAACCCCATAACTAAGAGTCTAGAAGCAGTTCTT
Organism: Myrmecobius fasciatus; assembly: GCA_023553655.1. NCBI lineage: Eukaryota > Metazoa > Chordata > Mammalia > Dasyuromorphia > Myrmecobiidae > Myrmecobius > Myrmecobius fasciatus. The sequence continues at coordinate 3,792 of JAJPUD010000949.1, forward strand.
TCTTATCTTTGTATCTCTACCTTTGTTCCTTGCTCTGTGTGTTTGTCATTTTTCATTGCCTTTCACTCTTTGTGACCTCATTTAGGGTTTTCTTGACAAATAAACTGGAGTGTTTCTTTCTCCAACTCATTTTTCAGATGGGGAAACAGAGGCAAGCAAACTTAAATAACTTGCCTGGAGTCACTAGCTATAGTCTGAGGCTAGATTTTAATTCAGGAAAATAAGTTGACTCTAGACCCAGAACTCTATTCCCTGCATCACCTACTTGTCCCTCCTTGCTCCATTAAATGCTTGGTAAATACTGATTATAATTATTCATATCCCTAAGGAACCTTTAGGGAAAAATTATTAAGGAAGTGATTTTTGCTGCAGTAAACGGCTTAACAATACATAGCTTTTTCTAAGCTTCAGTATAGTCTGATCATGTCCTGTTCAACTCTGGTCTGGTACAATGTCCAACTATAAAGCTTTTTTAAGATATATGGAAATATAGCTGATAGCTGTATCATCTAAGACAATAGATTATTTGTCATAATTATTAAAGTATATTCCTCACCACCACCATCACTTTAATTTGTGGGCGTGTTATTTTTTCCCCAATGATGATGCTTCAGTGATTTTTTTAGAAAAAAAAATGAATTTCAGCTTTTGGTATTCAGGGTTTCAACAAAATTAATGGGATTTCATCTGTGTTTATAAGCATTTGGAAGACTTCACTGGCAATAAGGAATTCAACTTTTGTTTGGACAGCGAATAAGACATCCTCAGTGACACTGATGAGCACCTTACTAAGTATACCTTGACTGACACCAGTGAATAAAGATATATCCATAGATATTTTTCAAGGGATTTTGCATTATTCTAAAGTTCATGAGAGATCCAGCTTTGACATCCTAGAAAAGATAATCTCTCCCTGCTCAAGGCAACTCTGTAAGACTCTATAAGGGGTAGAGAAGGTGTTGATCATCACGGGTAATGGAAGTTTATTACTGTGCTCTCTGCACCAATATTGTTGTTTGTCCATTTTCAAAGAGTGCCAATGACATCTCAGGTAGTGTTTTGACTTGTGCATGAACTGGATTCAAATGAGACAATTGCACAAAGTTGTCAACCTCAGTCTCTCTTCCAAAGTCATCAAAGCCCATTGGTAAGACAAAACTCAAGATAATAGGAGATGGTCCAAGATGCTATCTATAGATGACTTTGTGTCTTTGATATCTGACCAAAACCTCAAGTACTTCACAGAGCCTATGTAGCAATCAGTACCTCTTTTTGAAAATTGGTCCCATACTGATCAATCAGTTATTGTTTCCATGTTCCTTTGATTGTTTACAGATACTTTGGAGATTCAAAGAATTGTCCCTATTTACTCTCCTCTTCCCAACTTGGAAAGTCTTTATTTTTTTTTCATCTAATTAGAAATCAAATTGTATTGTTTCCTTTTAATTAATTGATCTTATTTGATTAATTGTTTTTAATCTATAAAAGTCTGTCTGCCATATATTTGAGGTCCAGGCCTACACTGAGTACATCTGGTCCTAGTTTGTTGGGCAATTGGCATACATTGCTTTATAAATTGATATCCTCAGAAAATTAAACTTTTGTTTCTCTCAGTCATTTCATCTTCATCTGCCACAATTTCTCTATCTATTCATCCTTACCCAGATGTTATCCAGGTACATATGTCCTAGATTTTTCTCACATGTTTTTTTTTTAAAAAAATATGCAATGCTACTCTACCACCACTTTGACTTCTGTTGTTAAATAAGGTAATTTCTTGCAGAGTATTAATGCAATCAGGAGTCATATGCTATTACATCTTAATGATGCCAGTAAAATCAAATTGATCTCCTTATTTTAAATTCTCTACTTCATTCTAATACACTCTATTATTCCTACTTTGTTCATTTCTTTATAAACCTATTAGGTCATTGGTTTTATTGCTGGTTCTCTTCTTGGATTTTGTCTGCTTTGAATGGTTCCTCTCATCTGTTAATTTTTCTTTAGATCTCTTTGGAACCAGGAATGGGGTATTTTGTCCCAGTTCCTTTCCCTGTTTTATTTATAGCTCTCTCAATTGTATTTGCAAAGCTTCAAGAACATGTATTTTTACCAGACTTTCTGAAATGCACTCCATCCTTGGCCAAGAGCCCATTATTCCCATATTAAGCTAAGATCCAGAAATCCAAATCACATTCTCAGACACTATTTTCTTTAGTAAACTGTTCATTTCTCAAATTCTACCTTCAATTGGCATCAATAATGAAAACTTAATAAGTAGCTATTTTGGAAGGGTTTTTTCTTTTGCTTTGTTGCTTTTGTTGTTGTACCCAGGCTTTATTCTTTGCAATGTTTGACTGGGTTCTTTCTGGTGCAATCATTTGTTTTCACACAAATCTTTATGTTCAAATTAGTGTTCATCGTGTTTAACAATTGGTTCCACTTCTACTTGTCTCCTTGACTCTTCTCAGTCTCCTTTAATTAATCATCAGAGTCATGATTACTAAACTTAAACGTTCCCCAAGCTTCTCTCTTCTGCCCTCTTTTCTTCCTATAGGCATACTAGGTGTGATTAAATAGAATGCTTGACCTGGAGTCAAAAATACCTGAGTTCAAATCCAATCTCAGGCACTTAACCTCTGTCTGCCTGAGTTTCCTCAACTATAAAATGGGGACAATAATAGCATCTATTTTCCAGGATTGCTGAGGATTAAGTGAGATAATATTTGTAAAGGATTTAGCATAATATCTGGCACAAAATAAACTTCTTTTCTTACTTTCTTTCCTTCCTCTTCTTTTGCTCTTTTCCTTCTTCCTTCCCTCTTTCATTCATTCATTTCTTCTTCCTTCTCTCTCTTTTTTGTTCCTTCCTTACTTCTTTCTTTCCTTCCTTCTTTCCTCCCTCCTTCTTTTCCTCCTTCCCTTCTTCCTTCTTTCATTCCATTTCTTCTTTTATGTGGTGTATGGTGCTAAACATTGCATCTTTCTTGAAAAAGAAATTATTCTCTCTTTTTTCCTTCCTTCCTCACAGTTATAGTAACCTTCTAGTTGATTTCTTTAACTCTAGTCTCTCCCCACTGCAGTTCATCCTCTACTCAGCTATCAAATTTATTTTTCCTAAAACTGAGGTCTCTTCATGTCACCTCATCCCTATTCAATAAACTCTAATGATTCCTTATCACCTCCAAGATAAAATATAAAATTCTTTATTTGACTTTAAAAATCCTTCATAACCTAGAACTTTCCTACTTTTCCAGCTTTCTTAAAAAAAAACAAACTAATCTACTCCCTTCTACAAACTGTGTGAGTTAGAGACTTGGCCTCCTTGTAGTTTCTCACATACTTCATTCAGCTTGTTACTCTAGATAGTCCATCTCCTAAAATTGCATTTTCACTGGCTGTCCCCATGCCAGGAATTCTATCTCTGTCTTGTAACTTTCCAGACAAAAGTCTATCTTCTACAAGAAATCTTTCCTGATCCCTTAATTATAATATTTCCCTTAAAGATTAGCTACAATTTATCCCATCTATAGCTTGTCTGTTTACATATTAAAAACTCTCCCATAAAATTGAGAGCTCCTTGAAGGCAGAACATATTTTCCTTTTATTCATATTCCCAATACCTAAGCAATGTGTCTGGCACATAGTAGGTGCTTAACAAATGCTTGATATGACTTGACTTGATAATTCCCAAGAGGTTCTGCCTGTCTTAAATAAATGTCCTTGCAAAATAGCAGGCCTCTGTGTAGTTTATGTCAAATTGACAAATAGACAATTAAGGCCCCTTAGATGAAGATACCAGCCACAAGTTTTCTTCATTTGAACATTACTTGTTGAATTTGTTGAACACTCACCTGAAGGTAAGTCTGGTTACATATCCTTATTCCTTGGAGTATAAGAAGTTGCTTTCTCCCCAGATAGCTCGGTTCTCCTTTCCACAGAAAGAGATTCATAATTACTTGTGATCCACCAAAAAACACTTTTAGTGGTACAGCACAATAACTCCTGGATGGCAAGACTAATAAATTTAGAGACTGAACATAACTTCTCTACTACGTCCCCAATCCCCCAGCTTCTTACTGGATTGTCATAGAATTAAATTTCCTCTGTTCCTGACTCATTCCTTATTAGGCAATTGAAAAATTAGCTTCATTTCATTGGTCCCATCTCTACGACTATCTTCACCTCTGGATATCAGGACAGTCTCCAATGGGTTTTATATGGGGTTCACACTAGATAAGTGTGAGTCTTCTTTCCACCGGAGTAAGGAAGCTATTTTACAGTTCTATATCCACAGAAATAGCACATATTCTTACCCTATATCCTTTTTAAGCAAGGTGAAAGCCAAAGCCTTAGGCCTTTGTCTTTTATCTGGTAGTCCTCTTAAGTAATAGGGCTAACTAGCTTGGACTACCTTGAGAGTGGTCATTCTGAGCAAAGATTGATTCATTTAAAACACTCCTTTCTACCTTTACTCTAGATAATGGACTCTGTCTCTCTGCCTTTAATTGTCGAGGAAGATATAATCCCCTGTGAAATAAGCAAACAAAAGTCAATCTGCAAGAATAAATCAGATTACCTAGAATTCTGATAACTAAGGAATATATTCAAAAGGTCATTTTTTAAAAGAACTTTATTAAATCAGACTTTGCTCATTTTATAACCTCTACATATATGAACCCAAATTGGTCTCAAAATGCTATGTAACTGTTGCAAAAATACATAGCGTGGATGACTACAACCTACCTCTTAAATCCACAGTAGCTAGTTAACATAAAATAGAGTATTCACTACCATTCTCTCTTCAATATGTGTCCAAACATTGCTTCTTAAGTAGTCATATTGATCCCATTGATTAATACTCTCTGTAGAAATAATGAAAAAAAAATCAATTTCCCCTTCAGAACCTCTGCTATAACTAAAATATCCAGAATAGTTTTGTGTATATTCTTTTTAACATCATTGACTCTATACAATTTCTTTGGTTTGCTCTTGTGAGCTTACTGATTGCATCTGTAGATGGAAATCAGGTGTGAAAATCCATTAAGATGCTTTGCAACCAGGGAAACTTTCCTCTTATTGAACTTTCATGTTCTTTCTTCCCTAATTAAGGTCTGAGCAATATTGCAAGAACACTTTGCCACAGAAATAGGATGACTGGGACTGTGGGTCATAGTCCCTATAACAGGGCACACATTTTAGCTGATTGTCCAATAAGACCATTTCTTGCTTCTGAGTCACATATTCAGCCTAGAAAAAAACAGCTAGCTTTCTACTAAGGTAGGAGAAAAGGGATAAGCTTGATTTAATTGATTTCCTGCTACCGATTTATATATATATATGAATATATGAAGCTTTTTCTTCAACCTGGCCACCCTTCCTTTCCAAAGTTAGCATCACCAAACAAGAAATTCCATTTGGTGACTTGACTATATCTGATTTCAAAACCTCTCTCTGTTCCTTTTTAGGAGTTCTAGTATAAATACTAATAAACTCTTCTCAGAAGAGAAAATAAACAAGGAAGGACCTGGATCATTCACAAACTGACTAGATAAACTCTGTAGACTATAAAGTCTCTCATTTGATTGCCTCTAAATTCCACAGATTTAAGTAGATGGAAAGAATAGAAAGTATACTAAATTGTTTTAACTTTTTATTTATTCATAGTTCCTCAAAAGTCCAGATATATTTTGTTGTGTTTTTGTTCAAGTAAAATCTAACCTGAAGGGACAATGTGAGGCTAGAGAGCTGACCTCAGAACTAAGAAAAACTGGATTCAAGTCCTGCTTCTTTGTGATCCTGACCAAATCATCTTAATTTTGGCAAATACCTTGGCCAATACACTAGGATTGTAAGTTGCAGAGAAGGTATTAACTTACATTGGTAGGGGTAGTTCTCTCATCCAAAAGTTTCCTAAAGAATTAAATGACAGGTCCAGTCCATATAATAATTTAACATAATATTCTCCATTATTTAATAGTAATATGTATGTAATATTTTAAAAGTAATATATTTAAAAGCATTATATATTTAATATAATACTCTCCTGCCTGACTCTAAGATGCCTGGAGTGTCTGCTCCAATGATTAGGGGTCCTTACCCTCAAGTGACACTAGAAACAAGGGAACACTCTGGTGAAGTCTTTTTTTAGGAAACTACATTTTAACGGAAGGGAAGGACTTTATGAAGTGGAGATAAGGAGGGAATAAATTTATGGATAATGTATTTGTGCCATGAGAGATGTCTAGTGAGAAAAGAATAAAGACAGGAGGTTCATAGTCATATATAAGGAACAGAAAAAACCTAGTTTGGCTAAATCTGAATACCAGGAGTGTAATAATATTCAAGGACATGGAAAGATAGATTGGGCCACATTTTATAGGATCTGAAAAGAACAGTTTGTATTTTGTCTTAGAGTCAATAGGAAGCCACTGTAGTTTGTTGTCTAAGAGAGAAAAATGGTCAAATACACAATTAAGGAAAAAAAAATTGGTAGCCCTGTGTGGGATTGACTAGAGTAGTAAGAGATTTATGGCAAAAAACCAATTAAGTGGCTGTATAATAATCTAGGTCAGAGGTGATAAGGTCTTGACCTAAGGTGGTGGTTATATGAGTGGAAACAAGAATGATTCCCTCTCAGAGACTTGGAATCCTTAGCTACTAACTATATTTAAAGTTGTCTCTCCCTTATCTGACTGGTTCTGAATTAGCTTGGGCTATATATAGCCCAGTGAATGTGACTTGATCTCCAACCAATCACAAGATATTTCCCATCTAGTGTTTTCTGTCTTTAAATAATGATCCAAAAGGAAATGGAAATAGAAAAAATGTTTATTCATATCTAGTTTATTTTATATTTTTTCAATTAGGCATTTATTTTCTATTTCCCTTTTGATTTATTTAATTGAGATTTCTGTGACTACAATTATTAATTGTAGTGGAAGGTAGACTTCCCAACAAAACAGATAATAAGATTATCTGATCGCTTTTCCCATTTTTAGAATGTACAAGGATCATCACTGACTTCAATAGTAAATGAATAATAAGAAAAGGAAAGTTATGAAGTTTGACAGGATATTTCAGACATGCAGATGGAGGACTATCTCCATTGTAGGCTTTGATCAATTCATTTCTACAGAGTCAGCAAATGCAGAACGACTGATTGAATATCTATTATAGTTGCTTTAACATTTATTTGCTCAGTTTGAAGAGAAAACAATACAAAAGAAAAAGGCATGCTTTTTGCTCTCATTGATAATAATCTGACCCACCAGTGCAGAGATGGAAATTGTTTTGTTTTGTTTTGTTTATTTTTGAATTTTATTTCAGTGCTATCCATAATACATTTTTTTTATTTTTCTACATTGACCTTTGCAAAAAATTTTTTGTTCCAAATTTTTCCCCTCCTTCTCCCCACCCCCACCCCTAGATGACAGGCAGTCTAATATGTATTAAATATGTTAAATTATATGACAAATCCAATATATGTATACATATCTATACAGTTAAGAGATGGAAATTGTTAAGCAGTATCTCTCCCAGTCTCAAAATCTCACTTGATCTTCAATCCAGTATAACTATTGTTATATATCTCTTCTGTCCTTTGTGGCTAAACTACTTGAAATGTCTTTCTACTCTCCTTTCACTCTCTTATTAACCCCTTAAAATCCAGCTTCTGAATTCATCATGTCACTGAAACTGCTCTTTACAGTTACCAAGTATTTTTAAATGCCAAATCAAATCAAAAGAGGATTTTTCTCAATCCTCCTTCTTCTTGACCTCTCTGTAGCCATTGACACTGTTGATCCCCTTCTCCTTAATACTCTTTTCTCTCTAGGTAGTTGGGACACCACTCTCCTAGTTTTCCTATGTATGAGACCTCTTTTCAGTCTCCCTTTCTGGATCCCCATATATTTCATGTGGTCTAACCATAGATGTCCCACAGGGTTCTGTCTTGTGCCCTCTTCTCTTTTTCCTTTAAACTATTTCACTTGGTGATCTCATCAGCTCCTACGAATTTAATTACTTATGCTGATGATTCTTAAGTCTACCTGTCCTGCCCCAACCTCTTCTCAGATCTCCAGTCTCACATCTCCAATTATCTTTCTCTCATCTAGAACTGGATTCCAATTAACATCTTAAACTGAATATGTACAAAATAACTCTCCCTCACCTCCTATGCTCCTTATTACTGTTAGTTAGCCATTGTCCTTTATTCTCAAAGAGAACCAAAATCACATCATTATTTTGGAGTCGAGGTACAGAACCATATGAACTCAGAAAATTCTAACACAGGTCAAGAACAAATTGTCTATGTGGACATTTGGAATATAGATGTCTTTAAATTGGTATATCTCACATTTTTTTTTGAATTACTTCAATTGTTTTACTCATGGAGCATAGACCTTCTTTGATCTGGATATACAAAGCGGGGTGGTCTTCCATGTCTCACAACTGATTCCAAAGTTCTTCAGAGAGATCTTCAGAGTGTCCTTATATCACTTCTTCTGACCTCCATGTAAGTGCTTCCTTTATATGAGTTATCTATAATATAGTCTTTTAAACAAATGTACGTTTGGCATTTGAATGTCATGGTCAGCCCGTCAAAGTTGCACTCTCTGCAGTGGAGTTTGAATAGTTAGTGGCCCAGCTTGAGCAAGGACCTCAGTGTTTAGTGCCAAGTGGTTTTCAGAATTTTCCTAAGACAAATCAAATGAAAATGATTCAGTTTCATATCATGGCACAGGTAGATTGTTCAAGTTTCCCAAGTATGCAGAAATGAGAGCAGCACAATGACTCTGTAAACCTTCAGTTTGATAGACAGTCAATACCTTTTCTAATACCATGCTTTCCTTCAGAGCCTTCCAAAGACTGAGCTACCTCTAACAATGCAAGCATCAACCACATCATCTATGTGGACATCCCTGGAAAGAACACTGCCAAGGTAAGTGAATTTATCCACAATATTCATAATTTCTCCATTTGCTATAACCAATGGTTCCACTTTTGCATGATGTGGTGCTGTCTAATAGAGAAGCTGTGTTTTCTTGATATTAGTTGTTAAGCCAAAATAAGCACAAGAAGGAGAGAATTGATCCATATTTTGTTGAATGTTATCAATAAATCTCTATTACCATAGAGGACAATACCATCTTTTGTACTTCAGATCTACAGCCAAAGAGTCATTTTAGATTCCTCACTACTTCTCACCCTCCATATTCAATCTGTTGCCAAGGCCTGTTGATTTTATCTTTGCAACATCTCTTAAATATGCCCTCTTCTCTATTCTGATATTGCTACCACACTATTGTGGACCCTCATCACCCCACATGTAACCATTATTATCACTTGCTTGAGGGTCTAACCACCTCATCTCTCTCCACTCCAATCCAGCATCTATTTAGCCACTAAAGTAATTTTCTTAAAGCTCTGGGTAACCATGTCTCCATCCTACTTAATAAACTCCAGTGACTCCCTTTGGGATCAAATAGTTTTTTTTGACGTTCAAAGATCTTCATAATTAAACTTCCCTCAACTTTCCACCTTTCCAGTTATAATTTAAGCCTTGTATCCAGTGACACTGACCCCCATGTTGTTTCATAAACATAGCATTCCATCTCTAGGCTCTGGCATTTTCTCTGGCCATCCCCCATGCCTAGAACACTCTCCTTCATTTCCACATCCTAGCTTCCCTAGCTTCCTTCCCATTCCAATCAAAATCCCATCTTTTATAGGAAAGCTTTCTCAACAGCTTTTTATTCTTGTGCCTTCCTTCTTCCAATTATTTCCTATTAATCCTATATGTAGCTTGTTTCTTCATATTTGTTTTGTCTCCTGTCCCCCCTCCCATGATATGATTTAGTATCCTCAGTGTTTAATGCTTGAAGGCACGTGGTAGGTTTTCCACAATTGTTTACTGAGTATCCTTAAAATAAGAAAACCATTTTTAAAGTACAACAGCACATTTTATGGACTATTTACCCCATGACCTTGGGCAAACCACTTCATACTTCCAAGCCTAAATTTTCTCACTTGTAGCATCATGGGACTTAGTCCAATCTATCTCTATCAGTTTCTTCCTGAGGTAACTGAGACCAACACAGGTAAATTGAGAGAGGAAGTTAAGAGAGCTAGGATTAAAACCCAAGTTATAAACCCAGCATGATTTCTATTATGGCACCTCTCAACCCTAAAAGCCTATGACTGAAATTTACTTCTCTAAAGAATGGAACCCAATAAATGGAACACTGGGGATATCCCATCTGTATTCTCCTTTTGTTCTCTGGCTTTAGGGAATGTAATGAAAATGCCTTTATTAAGTGTTTTCTATGTACTTAGCACAGTACTGAAAGCTGGAAATACAAAGAGACACACGACAGTATCTACTTTCTAAGGAGTTTACATTCTAATCAGAATGAAGTAAAAAACCAGCTCATGGTTTTGTCTCTAAGAGCTCATCTGCTGGACCCTATTTCTAAAAGCTCAGCCTTCAGAGAGTGTCCAGAAACAGTGGCAGCTTTTAGTACAGGTGGCCACTTCCCTACTCACATTACAGATTTTACTGCACATCACCTCCTTGATGTCATTTAAACTATTTGCCTCAGTTTCCTCAATTGTAAAATGGAAGAATAACAGCAAGCACCTTACTTTTAGGGTTGCTCTGAGGATCAAGAGCTTAGCACAATGCCTTGTGCTGTCTAAATACTTATTCCCTTTTCCCCTCTCCTCTACCTCCTTCATTCCATGCCAAAAGATGCTGATGGCTTGCTAAATTACTTCTCATTCAGTCAGCAACTTCAGATTGAAAGAGTACTGTTTCATTAGCATTTGATTAAAGTTGCATTTTAAATTGAAATCCTTCCATCTATCAACAGGTATTTATAGAGCAAACTGCTTTAATAGGTGTGCTATTGGCAGCTTTTCATCAGTCAAGAGTAAGATGTTTTAGATTCATCAATATGTATAGTTAATTTCTGTAAAAGTTTTTCAACTTAGACCAGAGTTTGTATCAGCCTTGTAGTAAAATGGAAGAAACACCCTGCACTGGGAGTTAGAAGAAATAGGTTAGAGTCCTCTCTCCACCACCTGCCAGCTAGCTGTGTGATTCTGGAATGATCATTTAACTTCACTGAGAGAAAATTTCCTGCCTATAAAATGGTTAACAATAATAACCCCCAACTCACAGGGTTGCTATAAAAATCAAATATGATATTGAGCATAAAATATTTTGCAAATCTTAAAGCACCATATGCTATTTGACTTGGATTAGGAGATTGTAGTATGAGACATAAATTTCCACCATAAGGAACATACAACTTAAATTGAAAGATAATAAATATGTGCAACTCTAAGGCAAAAATACAATAAAATTTTATTTAAAAATGTAAAAATCACTCAGCTTGTGAGCTATACAAAAACAGGCAGCTGGCCAGATTTGGCCCTCAGGCTGAAGTTTGCTGACCCCTGTCTTCCAAGATAGTTTCATGAGTGGTAGCCAAACAACTCATCACCTTGGTAACCAACATTCTGCTATGATTTCCAAACTTAGTTACAATGGAAGTATATATTTCAGGGCTGTATTTGAAACCCTTCCAGCATGGTTGGCACTAACAGAGCTTGTAATGTGAGCATTCAAGGTCACCTTCCCAATGAGGAATTAGATAATTATATAGCAATTGATAGTGCATTAGCTACTAACTAGTATAAAAAGGGGACTGAGTTCAACCAAAGCAGAGATGGGAAAATTGGGAACTGGGAAAGTTTTGTCAAAGAGGAAAGAGTTGACTATCAGAGAGGAGAAATTGGCTTAGAGGAGAGGGAAGAGGATATTCTAAGAGGAAAAAATTTATATATTCAAATGCAGTTTTTGAGGAATGGCTTGGTTTGTATTGGGATGGTTCTTGTAGGGAAGTAGTAGAAAATAGTATGTATGTGTATATATGTATATGTATACATATACACATATATATCTTAATTATATATAAATATAAAATAGATAAAATAAAAATAAAGTATATTATATATAATTTAAACATATAATAAATATAAATATAATATATATAAGTATAGACATTTGCTACATGTATAAATGAGGCAAATTATGAAAAACTTTGAATGCCAAGTTGGGGAGCATAGGTTTTATTTAATAGTTAATGGATAACCTCTAAGTTTTTTAAGTAGGAATTCTGACATCAAAGAGTAATCAGGAAAATTAATTTTGAGGCTGTTATATAAAATAGATATAATCTAGTCTCAAACTTTAAAAACTGTGGATACAACCCAATATGGGGTCTCATAAGTGAATGTGGAGATCATGAAATCATGATTTGTTATCAGTAATTTTTGATTTGTATATTTATTTTATATACTTATACACTCAAGATCACATAAAATTTCTTGGGTGAAAAAGGATTACGAGTGAGATAATGGATTGAACTAAAATGGTGCAAGGGAGAATAAAGAAAGAAAGAGATGGATGAAAGATACTTTGTGAAGAGAATTAATAGGTCTTGGATATGGAGAACCAAGAAGATGGAAAAGTAAAAGATACTTTCACAGTGGCTGCCCAAGTTTATTGATTGCAGTTGCATTTTCAACTCTCAAACAAAGTTATTTTCTGTTTAAACAACAGAGAATCTGCCTAAGTTCCCAAAGACTAGAGAAATTTCAATGACAAAATGCATTTGGCCTTTTTTTGAAGGCAGATGGTAGAACACACTAAGAGATCAAAAATCAATCAACAAATATTGATTGTGTAACTACTACATGACAAGTACCAGGCTAGCTACTGGAGATAAAAAGAAAACAAAGCAATCTTTGCTCTCAAATTGCTCATAATCTAATGGGAAAAAACAACAAAAATAGATGATAGAGCGATGATAGATATAGATATAGACAAACCAATAGATCAATAGGCTTGATTGATGCATGAAAAATTCACACAACATACAGACCAAAGATGGGATAGAAAAAAGGCATACAAACAGCTAAAGGGATCAGAAAAAGCAAAATGTTCAAGGTTATGCTTGAATTAAGCCATCATAAGCATACATTTTGTAATGTACTTATTTTTTCAATGTAGTTTGGCAAGAGGCAATTATATTTATTTCTAGGATTTAAAGTCTACTTGTGAAAATGTATGGGTAAGCAATGGAGTATTACTTGGCTTCTATTTATAAATTAACTGGATAATTATATCATTTATCAAGTATCATACCTGCTTTCTCCTCACTCGAGTGTATTTACTTACCTGCTAAAATGTTACATTCTAGACAAGAATCTGTTATTTGAGGGCAGGGATTTTTTTTTCATTTTGTCTTTAGATTCTCAGTGCCTAGTATGTCATAAATGTTTTAAAATGTTGAGTTCCCTACATCAGACTTGGTTAATGTGATTAGTTTTGTTGAAGTATTTTTTTATTCTTTGTTATAAGGGATAGTTCAGTTAGTAGGAAAGTGGAGGAAAAGATTTGAAAATGATGTATAAAAAAACCAACAAAATATTTTAAATTGTATTAAATACAAGAAATATTTGTTAAGTAGAATTGAATTTACAGAGAGAAATATTTAGGCTCCATTTAAGAACAATATTCCTAATTATCAGAGCTGGCCAAATATGGACCTGGTGGCCCAGGAAGAAATGGGTTTTCTGCTCTTTGGAAATCTTCAATTTAGGGCTGGAAAAATATTGATTGCCATAGGGATAATAGCTGGACTCAAAGATTCCAAGTTTCATTCTAACACTGGACTTCTATGACAACCAAAACTTATTTTGCTTATTTTCTACATCCAGGAGAATGATCTTCAAACTGGAAAAGATAAAACTCAATTCATTAGCAGAGAGCTAAAACCCAAGATAAGTCCGCAGCAGATGGTAAGAGAACACCTGGCTGCCCTCAATACTTGCAAGTCACTAGGCACAGATGAGTTATATTCCAGGGAACTGAAAGAACTGGCAAGTGTGAAAGGGTGGATTTTTCTAATTATCAGTAGGTGAGTTTGTCTTCAATTCTGGGATGTATTATAAAAGAGATGGCTAGTGAGTTTTTATGAAGGGATGTAGCAGTCACTAAATGCAGAAGAATTTTTACCAAGAACAGACTGAAGCCATTTCATTTTCTGATGTGATTATAAGAGCAAAGGACAATGTTATAAATAGAGCACACATTTATAACCCCAGTCTTAAACCCACTGTCTCCTCATTGATGGAGATCAGTGTCTCACACCTGTGTCCAGATAGAGTGAATTGGTGACAGCAAGAAAGTTGTAGTCTCTTGTCTCTCTAGTATTCTTCGAGTTCTGTTTAACTGTTAAGTTGCTTAGGGTACTTCTAACTTCCAAGTTCAAGAGGGAATATGGATAAGACCAACCCCATTTCAGATTATTCAGATTATTGAAGGAAAAAACCAGGAAGACATGAGAGAAGTGGGAAGTTTCCATCATGTATCTAGTTAACAAATTGCTACACTTGACTTTCCCTCTAGTGAGATCTGGGACTCTCTCTCAATGATTGAGTTGAGTGGCCAAGCTCCCATTGGGAGAGCTCCTTCACTCTACATTGTCTGGTATCTATTCTGCTTTTTTATATCTCCTCTGATTTCTGTTTTGTTACCTATTCAGATAAGTGGGTTTCTTGGCTAAGTGTATTCATTGTGGAACTGGTAGTATTCAATGGAAAAGGGATTGTCTTTGAAATAAAGCTTAAGATACTAATTTCTCCACAAATGAAATAGCAATCAGAAGTTAGATTTAACTTCAACATTGGCATCCCCTAGACTAATAATATTTTAGAAAACACATAATTCTAGTCTTGTACCCTGCTTTCTTTGAGGAGAGCAGAGGAACCTTTGGTTCTAAATTCTTGCTTCCCTTCCAGACAGAAATTAAAGTCTCTCTTTGGGAAAGGAGGAGGTGGAAGATAGGATATTCTGCCTTCCTTCCATGTCACATAAAAATTCCACTATGTCACATGCCTTATCTATTTCAGAAAGATCTTTCACAAAGTCTCTCAAGAAACTCTTTGCACAAAATGGAATGATGGGAAGATAAACGATAGTACAGGTATTTAGAATAGGAAGTATTTAAGTGACAACACAAAGTGTAGTTATTAATGTACTGATGCCAGCTTGAAGGTAGGTAAATGCAGACTCTGATACTCAACACTTTCTCAACTCCCTCAAGTGCTTCTTCCTTCTGATTACAGGGCTAGATGATGAAGCAATAATAAAACAGTTCAGAATTTTACAGGTAATTGTTCTTTTTCCATCAGTGGCCTTCCCTAGTTGCCTATCCCTAGAAGATCATGCCCCATCCACAGCTTTTCAGCTCTGTTTTATGTATTGTGTTCCCCCATTAGATTGTAAGCTGCTAGAGGACAGATTCTGTCTTTCTAATTTGTATTAGAATTATTATTAATTTGGAGCAGAAGATTACTCAGTAAATAAAACTTTATTAGTGTCTGCCTCTTGATAAAGGTGAAAGAAGAGAGTATAAAAGCTAACTTGAAGCTCAACATCACAAAAAAATAAAACAAAACAAACAAACAAGATCTTGGCATTTGATCCCATCAATTCCTGGCGAATGGAGAAAGAAGAAATAAAAGCAATGTCAGATTTTATATTCTTGGGCTCAAAGATCACTGCAGACAGTGGCTACAGTGATGGAATTAAAAGAAGAAAAGGAAAGCTATGGTATATCTGGGCAGCATACTAAAAAGCAGAGACGGCACCTTGCTGACAATGGTTCATGTAGTCAAAGTTAGGGTTTTTCCAGTAACAATGACTAGAAGCGTTGGACTAGAAGGAAAGCTGAGTGATACAAAAATCGACATTTTCAAATTGTGATGCTAGAGAAGAATTTTGAGAGTCTCTTGAACATCAAGGAGATCAAATCAGTCAATACTTAAATCATTTCAGGCTATTCACTGGGTGTTCAAATAATGAAGCTGAAGGTTAAATAACTTTGATCGCATAATGAGAAGATACTGATGCTGGGAAATACTGAAGGAAAAAGAATGAGATGGATAGTGTCATGGAAACAATAAATATAAACTTGGAAAGACTTCAAGGGATAGTAGAGGGGAAAGGGACCTAGTGTGCTATGGTCTTTGGAGTCACATAGTTTGATAGGACTGTCAATAATAATACATACAATAATAAAAACAAGAATTCCCTGCTACAAAGAAAGGTAAAAACAGTACTTGCCCTTGAGGAGGGATTTAGGGTAAGAAACAAATGATAGAATACAAAAAATACCTTAATATAATTAAGAATTTAACAAGACAAAATCTAACAAAGGATACATGTAAAGTTTTATATGTATGTTTTAAAAGTCATCTGTATACATACAAGTTAATGGAGACATTTTATGAAAAAGATCTGAATGTCTTAGTGGATTGCAAACGCACAATAAGACAACCAAGTGGTGGAGTAGCCAAACAAATAAATATGATGATTAACAGTTTTAATAGAAGCATAATGTAAAGAAGCAGGAAGGTGATAAGCACCCCACCACTCTGCTCTAGTCAGACACCATCTGGAAGATTGTATTCAGCTCTAGTTGAAACATTTTAAGGAAACTGAAAGGCTGGAACATGTTCTGAAAAAGTTGATTTGTGAACAGACAGAAAATCAGCTCAAGGGAAGATCAGATGAAGGAAAAAGGAGTATTTAGCTTGGGTCAAAGAAGACTTGAGGCATATGTGAAATCTTCACAGCATCTGAATTCATGTCATGCTGAAGCAGAATGCACCTTGTTCTCCTGGACTTCCACTGACCTAAGTCACAGAGAATCCAGATGTAAGTTTAATTTTTGGTTTTGATCAGACCTCTGATTTCATCAGAGTAGTTTCCAATAAGAAATATAGCTTGGCACCTTCTCTATGACCCAGAAGCTAAGAAATAATTTGTCCAAAGTCACACTACCGCCAGTTTTTGCCAGAGGGCAGACTCAAACCCCAGCTTTACCTGATTTTGAGGTCTTTCTTTGTTTGCTTGACATACTTGATATAAGGAAAGCATCTCTAACAATTAGAACTATCCAAAAGAAAGTGGAATGAACTATGGAACTAGGAATAAGAATGTCAAGAGAATAAGGATTTATCACTAGTTATCTGCAAACAAAGGCTAGATGATTTTCTAGGATTTTGCAGAGCAAATTCTTGTTCAAGTTTTTAATTTTGAGATGCTCTCATTTTTTAAATGTCCAGGGTCTCTTGCTTGACCCTCCCATATCCAATCCATTGTCAAGGCCTGTCAATTTCACCTTTGTACTATCTGTCATGTATGTTCCTTTCTCTCCCTCATCACCCTCCACAAATAAAGTGGATCTCCCTGCCTCAGGTCTCTCCCCACTCCATTAAGCTATTAAAGTCATTTTCCTAAAGTTCAGGAATGATCATGTCAACACCCCATTCTCCAGTCCCCAGGCTTAGAAAACTCCAGGGGCTTTTTATTCCAATTACTTTTCTTCTAATTATTTCTTATTTGACCTGTATATAGCTTGGATGTAGCTTTGTATTCCATTAGGTCGCAAGCTCCTCAAGAGCTGGGGACTATCTTTTATCTTTTTTTTGTATCCGAAGCGTTTAGCTCAGTGTCTGGCACATAGTTGGTACTTGGTGTTTACTGGCCGATGGATTGACTGAACTCCGCTGGGCCGACTGAACTCCGCTGGGCCAAAAAGTGCCATTGTTCATTATCTCCTTTAAGATTCTAAAAGGCCCCAATGTGACATCCATAGCCAATTCAAAGACAGGAAAAGGCCTTTGCTACCTGGCCTCTGGGGACTTGTAATGACCACGATTTATGTGCTATTTCTTGTCCTTTTAAGTCTCCTAACCCCTCTCCCTCTTGCTTATTTCCTTTTTTTTTTTTTAGAAAACTGTCAGAATGTTTGCTCTTAGTTTATAAACTATGTATTAAGATCAAAGATATGGCTCTCTGAAGAAAACAATATCAGGATTTAGAGGGGGAAGGAACCAGTCCAAGTTCCTCATTTAACAGATGATCATAAAGCATTAAGATGCAGACCTGGGATTCAAATCCATGGCTCCTTAATGACACAATCAGCACTGTAAGTGGTCAGTGAGGTGGAACAGTAGACAAAGAGATGGAAGTCAGGAATTCAGAAAAACTGAGTTCAAACCAATCCTCAGATATTTACTAGCTGTGTAACTGAGCAAATCTCTTATCCTGTGTCTGTATACTAAGGATAACAGCACCCATTTCCTAGGGTTGTGAGGAGATAGTCTTTGTAAATCTCCTTTTAAAATGATACATAAATGCAAGTTATTATTAAATATCAACCTATAAACAAGAGAAATCAGACACTATTTCATGATTAAGGAATTTAGGTTTAGAAATAGGAGCTAGACTCAATAAGTACTTGAAAAACTTGAATAACTTGATTACTAGAAGTGAGCTGTTAATAACCAGAAAGGAAGGTATTAGTAGAAATTATGTTAAATTAAAAAATTACAGAATCATAGAATTTAAAAGTTATAAATCATCTGCTTAGCCATCTAGTCCAACCCACAAATGAAAGAAATCCTCACAAAGTCAGTAGTCAGCACAGATAAAATTGTCTTTTTCTTTTGCCTGTTTTCATAAATATAACCTTCCAAACTTCTAGCAGTCCAGAAGTCCTTTTGGTCTTTCTTGGCTGTGAAAAGCCAAAATCTGGGATGTACTTTGTAGTTCTCTTGCTATTCTCATCTTATGGATGAATTCATTAAGAACTTTTGTTTATAATTACCTTTGATTTTGCTGCCTATCACTGTTGGCTATGTCTACTTATAAGAAACTAAATAATATTTCCACCCCTGTTGGCATTTATAACTTCTCAGTATTTGCAAACAATCATCACACTGCTTCTTAATCACCATCTGATCAAGCTATACAGTTGTTTAATCTTTCCTCTTAAATCAATCCCTCCAGCCGTTTAAATCATTTCCGTTGCTCTTTCTGGTCCTGTGGCCAATTTGTTCATTTCTGGGAAAACTGGCACCAAACTATTCCAGATGCAGCTTCACAGTTGTATTTACAGCTAATATTTATTGAGTGCTAACTGGGTGCTTGACCTTGGAGTAGGTAGTGGAGAGAAGGGCTCCAATCTCCTTCAATTTATAGAACCACTGTTGTAGCATCTCTGAAGCACAGGAAGGCTTTGAATTGCCCTTGCTGTACAATGTTTCTACCATTTTATTCCTTGACTACTTCTCAATAACACAGTATCCCCAAGACATAAATCAATTAGTAATAACATCTATAGGCAAAACATCTTATTGGCAGTAACTCTTGAGGTTAGAGCTTTCTGACCTTGATTTAAAAGTTATAAATCATCTGCTTAGCCATCTAGTCCAACCCACAAATGAAACATTTTGAGAACTATGTTTCAACAAAATTAATTTTTTCTTAATTTTATGCATTTAAAAACATTATCCTAAGAAGGAGCCCAAAATGTTAATAGACTGCCAAAAGGGACTCAGAAAAAAAGATTAAGGACCATTAGATAATATGGCCACTGAAGTTGCTTCTCACATTAAGAGTCTAGAATTCATTACTTCAAGAGCTCTCTGTCCATGCAATTAGTTAGGCAGCTAGGTAGTTCAGTGGATAGAGTGTTGGGAGGCAGGAAGCCTAATATTCCTGAGTTTAAATCTGGTCTCAGACACTTAGCAGGCAAGTCTCTTAACTATTGACCTGTTTCCTCAACTATAAAATGAGCTGAAGAGCAAATCACTCCAGTATCTCTGCCAAGAAAACCCCAAACGGGGTCACAAAGAATCTGAAATGACTGAAAAGCAACTGAACAAGACTGTTAATTATTACTGTTCTTTCATATTCCCCATGTTTAACATAGTGCCTGGAATATAATGCATGCTCCATAAATATTAGTCAACTGATTGAAAAAGTCAAGTGGAGATAAATCTAACCAGAGATCAGGAGATTGGGACTGGGTCTGTCTTTTCATAGGTTTAGAGAACTCCTAAGGGAAGCCTCTCCTCTAATATGCATCAGTATTTTCCTCTGCAAGTTATAATCAGGAGGCAGCTAAGTGGCTTAGGGGATAGAAAGCTGGGCCCAGAGTCAAGAAGATGAATTCAAATTTGGCCTCAGATGCTTACTAGCTATATGACCCTGGACAAATTAATCTTGTTTGCCTTAATTAATTGGAGAAAGAAATTGCAAACCACTCTTTTTTTTTGGGGGGGGGACATGGGGGTCTTCAGAGAAAATTAGCATCTCTGGTGCAAATGCTTGCAAACCCCATTTCAGGGCTGCTCTCCCATCTTTGAAGTCCATCTTTACTAATTCTCATTATGGTTCCAAGAAACTCCAATTCACTTAAGCCACATATTCATTAGTCATTAAAAAACCACTTTGACTAAATGAGAGCAGGTTTGCAAAATGTTTAGAACTTTTGTGAAATTGTAACATCCATTTGTATTTGTAAATTATTGATTTAAAAAACTGCCTTTTTATTACATAAAGCTAATACTTTAGAAGCTCAGTTTCTGTTAATTTGCAATTGAAAGTTATTTTACCAGTTGGAGGGGGTGACAAAAGTCATTTCAACTATAACTAATTTTTTTTTCAAGCTCATCAGCAGAGTACTAACGTTCTTTTTGAAAAAAGGAACAGCTTTGGTTAACATCAGAGTTGAACTATTTTAGAATGTCAGGGATAAAGGAAAGGTTTCCCTCAAGTAGGTCACCATGGGCATTGCTAAAAATGAACACTTTCTTTCCTTCTTCTTACTCAAAATCCATCATTGTCCAATTGTATTAATGCTGAATACTAATTACTACTAATACTGATTGAACTTCTACTTCAATACCCACATTTTACAAGAGGGAATAAAAGCACAAAAATCTTAGGCAACTTCATTATGGTTAGATTTTTCTGACTTCCAATGACAATTTTTTTATACAAATTGGTGATAAAATTTACTGCATGATACTTTTTTATATGTCCACCTCATGAGGACCTGCCATATTACCTTTCCAAGATTTCCCCTTCAGAGATAACCTCTTCCAGCTTCAGATTTTCTGAATGGTAAGGCTGTAAAGAAAGAGATACTGACCTGGATTTTTTGGTTTCCATAAAATAGTGGTTCTCAAAATGCAATATATACTCTCAAGGCATCCTCAAGGTCAAATTATTATTTTCACTATAATACTAGAACGCTTTCATTTCTAATGTTAAATATTGACAGGTATGGCCCAAATTAACCAAAGCTCTGAGAAAAGGGTACTCAATATTTAAGAAGGTAAAAGGGATCCTGAGAACAAAGTGGAGACAACTGCTACTGCAACTGGAAAGGACCAGAAAAATTAGCCCCAAACACTGAGGATATTCAACCAAAGATTAAGCAAGGCAAAAAATTGAGGAGTACCGATTTTTTAACATTTTTATTACACAGTAAAGAATACAACAATACCTGAATCATACTTTAAAGATTCACAGGTTGACAGACCATACATTACAGTCCAACTAAGGAAAAAAGGATAAACAAGAAACCACAGTTCAGACATAGTAGACTTAAAAAGCTCAAAGAGTATGCTGACAAAAGCATGATGCCCAGGCCCTGCCCCCCCCCCCCAGTGTTAGTCTACCATTAACTTGTGGTACATGTCTGAATTAAGTATTGCACAACAACTTTTTTTTTTCACAATAATGTCGCAGAACCCAAAATAATAGTAAAAAAAAAAATTACTTCAAATCTGCATTTCAACAGTCTCCAATTTTTTTTTCTGTCCCTTGAGGAATTCGGACAACATGGAGTCACTTTCTTTCCCTAAGTATTCCAGACGTAGGCATGCTTTGCATAAGTAAACCAGCCTTGTAATTTTTAAATCCCCAAGACATGCACCTACACAAAAAAATTTTTTAAAAAATTAAAAAAAGACAGGTGGCCCTGTCACACACAGTCTCATGACAGAGAAAGAGAGAAAGAGAGAAGAGTAAAAGACAGAGATAAGAGATTGAGGACGCCCTATTCCTATCAGCGACCACCATTCAGTTATATCCAATGAAGTTTAACTTTTTTTTTTAAATGTGTTATACCTACAAATTATACTCTCACAAAGCCTGTATATAAGTGACAAGCAAAAAAAGGAAAGTAACAAAAGTTTTTTTTTTTCTTCTTTCTCTTCTTTAGGTTTATGAGGTCTGCATTGTTACCAAGAAGTGATATGGTTTGCAGCTGTATGAGCTTTACTTTTGGTATCCTGGTTCTTTTGTGCCCATTTGGTTTGACTAGACCAGTTTTTGTTCGCTACTGGTGCAAATATACATGCTGTCAGAGGTAGAGTGAAAGTTTTTGCCACTGAGGAGACTGTAGCAAAACAGGAGGAGAGGAGAAGGACGAGGAAGAGGGGGGAAATAGGAGTTGGAAATAGAGCTCAGAGTTAGGGATTTTTGTATTTGTTTTCACTCAGGGTGCCCTGAATTTAAAGTAATGAGACATACTGTACTAATCCTTACTTTACACACTAGTGTTAAGAATAACAGTGCTGTTTCACATATATCACAGCTTCTAGAGATAAAGACGTATGGGTATGACATACCTCATTTTATTTTATGGTTTTTTTTGGGATTATCTAAACCCTTCGTAGCCTAAAACATAGAATAGCTCTATAAGAAAGGACTGTCCAGTGTCACAAGCAGACTAGAAACCAGAGTGAGGTCAAATGAGTCTTGGGAGCACCATGATAAAAATATAACCCATTCAGAGCCTGGTTATGTGCTTTCCTTTCCCTTTAAGCAGGTGTGCTGGCAGATGGATTTCCAACATGGAGATGTATTTATTTGCTCATCAGAACTTTCTGAGTTGAGGTGTTGGAAAAAAAAAAAAAGAAACCAATTTAGAGATAATAATACAGGAATGAATGCTCAAGTTTTCAGATTCAATCAACTAAAGCCAAATGAAGTTTCGGATCTCCTCTTTGCAGGTATTTAACAAGCCCTTTAAAAGAGTATCTAAGAACTGTAGGAAAATTGTGAAGGATAATGGATCATTCACAGAAATTTAAATAAATGCCTGGTGTGTTTATGTGTATGTATGTATGTGTGTATTTTTATTTAACACTTTGTTCCCAGCCTTGAAAACTTTGGTTGCCTACACAGCCTACAAAATTGCTGACTTTCAATAAAGCACACAACCATGTCCTGGGCTATTATTTTCAAAACTAACAAGTAGTTCTGGTCTGGACCCTGGACAACGAAGGGTTAATGGATTCACACTATACCTTGCTGAACATGTTTAACCTGCTGATCATTTGGAAAGTAGTTACTGGTGCTTTTCAAAATTCCGATTTTGGTCCATCAGATCAGTCTTTGGCTGACTTCCCTTTTTGTAATAATACTGTATAACCTGGCATTCAGCAGTGTTAAAGCTGTCAATCTACACCTCAGCATTTGGAGCTCTAATTATTTTTTTTTTTTGAAAAATCAGAAATACTTAAACGACCTTACAGCGATATGCATGCACTTTTTTTAAAAAGTAGGATATCTTGTTATTTTATAAAAAATGTCCCTAATAGTGAATTTTGGGAAAAAAAAAAAGAAAAAGAAAAAGAAAAAAAAATCCACCACTACTCTATGCTATAGCTAAACTTGGCAAAATGGCTCTAGCATATTTAAAATGACTTTGCTCAAAAAAAAGCATGCCTAGGGAGTCATTGTGACAGTGCAAAATACATTTATGTACATCCCTCTTACAAAAACACCAATGTTAGCATTCCATGAAGCATGCTCGTTTTCAGGAAAAAAAAATCCTATAACAGAGTGAAATAGCAGCTCCCAAAGATAGCTTTTTTTTTCTTTTCTTTTCTTGAGGACAACCAAAAAAGGTCTTTTTTATTTTTAAACTACTAGAGAAATATCACTAATACATACAGATATAAAAGCAGCATAGAAAGATACAGGTTTCTCACCAACTAGGAATAAAGAGACTAAATGTGGGCATATGGTTAAACTACAATGCATCTTCACATTTGTCCAACACATTTACAAGAAAAACACCATTGGGAAACCTCACAGGACAGAAGTGTTTTAACACCAAGAGAACTACTATTTTTTAATTAAAAATCCAAACAGGGTGGGGTTGAAAAAATTTGGAAGGGGGCTGGAGCTGAAGCCACCATTTATTTTTTAAAAATTATTAATTTTTTTCCCGATATAAAATGAATGAGCTGGAATAGACCCGATTGTCTTACTCTGTGGAACCTTGCAAAAGTGAAGAAACGATGAAGGGTTATTTAGGGCAGCTGGCTGATGTCAAAGCTGCCAGAATGCTAATTAACTGCAGGCTGTTTCCCTTATTTATGTATATAGATATAGATATAGATATATTTTTTTAAAAAAGGAGCCTTTTGTGTTATGGCATTTTTTTTTTCCTTTGCTGCTGTATTCATACATCCCACTTCAAATCATCTTTCATTTTTCATTCTGTTGACCTGGATATTATTATTTCTTTTCAGAAACAGAAAAAAAAAATGAACATCTGTGTCTCCTTCCAATCTGCTGCACATCTGCGCGTTTTGTAGCGGGTCTTCAAAGTTCAGTCAGTAACCCACGGACGCCATTCATCTTCTTGTTAAAATGTCTACTGCTGTATCCAATGCTCATGCCCTTGAGGGTTTTTTTTTCCTTTCTTTTTTTTTCCATTATTGTTATAAAGAACATTGTAACTTTTTTTTTTAATATTAGCATTTTTGCTTTCAACAGCAATTAGCAATCTCTTGGTTTGCTGTTTGGTAAAGCATCTGTTAATGAGGTCATCTAGTTTAAAATCCCAGCTACTGGAGAATAACAGGGAGGAGGTCAAATCTATCATTTTGTGTTATATTCTCTGTTCTCTTTTCAGTTCTCTAAAGAAAAGATATCTTTGTAATCCACAATAAGTCATTATGACCCGTTACTGGCCTTCTGTGTTTTTTTTTTTTTGTTTGTTTGTTTTTTGTTTTATTTATTTTTTTTTTACTACTGCCTCAAGATACAGTAAGTTCTATTTTGCTGAATATTTAAAAAAAAAAAACAACTTTGAGCATCTGAGGATGAGGAATTGGTTTGTTTTTGTTGGTTTTCCTCTAACAGTTCTGAGTTCATTTAACGAGGAGTTGTGTCTATGGTAGATGGGGTGCCAGGGGTAGTTGACCTAGGAGTGGCTGCTGGTGGTGTGTCAATAGGGCTTCCTGCCCCACTGTTGGGAGTCACAGAGGAACTGACTGCTGGTGTCTCTCCCTGCTGTTGGGCTTGGAGGGTCTGTCCACAGATGTGATGATGTTTCTCCCAGTCTTTGTGCTGGCAAAATGAGCCACAGTATCTTGCTGTGTTGCAACCACTGCAGGTTTCACTTGCTTTACGTCCACAATTCCAGCAACTCTAAAATAGACGAGAGGGAAGGACATTTTAAAATCTATACAAACACTGTCATGTTCTATTCCAAATCAAACCTAGCTTTTTAAAAATCTGCAAGCACAAAAGGTGCGACATACTTTGGCACTATTCCTACAAATACCATTCACAGAGGTCATCTCATCTTTCTATTAGTAATCATTCTGATATTAAGTAAACTCTTCTGTTTTTAATAGCCAAATATCCTTCCCAAGCCGCTTCTCAGCACATGCATTGATGTCCCTTTCACTCATCCCAAACAACTATCCCTAATTCTTTCCTCTCACTCCTTCTCTGACAATATCTTCCATGTCATCATTATCAGCTCTTAACATATCCCCTATAGTATAAACTTATTTTTCTCAAGACTTTCATACAATAATTAGGACTTAAAATAACTACACCATGAATTATAATATGGAGATGATGCAATATGAGATATTTCCTATTTTACTTTGAACTCTGTCCTTAAGTATGGTTTAGAGAAAATCTTTGAGACAAGCCATGAAATGTTTTCATGCTTAGTTTTCCATGCTGTAATTAAGTATTCAATCCATCTTCCCATTATAATATCAAGATTTTAAAACCATCCAGAATAAGTTTAATGTTTTTGAGGAACCTGAAAGACTAAGACTAAAAGAATGGATCATGAGGTCTTTGATAATTTTTATTTTGGGGGGAGGAGACCCAACAAAAGAATTGAGTCATAAATGTTCCCTAAGAGATCCCACTTAGTTCATTTCCTGACAATGTGTGTGTCAGGAAGAATATTGATGACAGGTAGAAACTCAGGCAGCCTGTTGCTATGTGATGGTAAAAGCAAGAAATACTGTAGTAGGCAAAGAGAAAAAAAATGCTCATTCACTTTTCTGTTTGCTTTATTATGTTTTATGACTATGGGAATAAAAGATTCTGTTTAAAAGTCACTGAGAGCCTGTCAATCTGATACACTGACATTTTGGTGCAGTTTGTCATCACTGTTATGCCATTCTGTCAGTCAATAAAAGTCAAAGGGATGACTTAACATCAGTGTCTCCTAGCCTCTGTCATGTTATGAATTCAAAAAGTCACATTTTTCCACAATTTCCATCTCTCTTTCAATTTGGACTTCCCAGACGTGCTAAGTCCCATGTGAGAAATATCAGAGGATATAGAAATGAGTAAGATCAAGGTCCCTGGCCTTCATTGGGCTTAAAATTAAACTGAGAGATAAATGCCTAACTAAAATTAAAATTAAATAAAAATTAAGGGAAAGGGCATATAAAAGGAACACAGATTCTAGTGATGGGGATAGAAAAAAATATTCAATTAAGATGAAAAGGGTGCCCAATCAGGGAAACTCTTTATTAAAAAAAAAAAAATCTAATCGATGGGTACGGCTCTGACAAGTAGTAAAAATGGGGGGAGGAGGAAAAGAATGAGAAGGTGGTTCACATTTTGGGTAGAGATAAAACATGAGCAAAGTGAAGAGGATATCCTCTTCCAAAATACTCTCAGTATTTTGAGATCCAGTTTGATGGGTCTTAGGGCACATACAGAAGAACAAAACAGATGGCTGAACCCATGAAATAGAGCACTTAAATATTTATTTTATATGCGGAATATGAATTGTAACATGTACGCAATAGGAAACAATTGAAATCTTTTTTTTGAGTAGGAGTGCAACATGATTAAAACTATGTTACATAAAGAACTTGGCCATAATAGTGAAAAATGAATTCTTAACTTTTTCTGAGTGGTAAGCTTCTTTGACAGTCTGAGAAAGTCCATAGAATAGTGTTTTTAAATGTATTAAACAAAATACATAAAATTACAAAGGAAAAAAATTCTACTGAAATAGTTATTAGAGTATTTTTTTAAATACAAGTTCATAGACCTCAGACTAAATCTGCTTTAGAGTAATTTAAGATCCATTAAAAATAAATAAAAACCACAAAATTTGACCAATGAGGATAGTTCTTAAATCAGTTATAATTATTGCTAGGTGGTGGGTAAATTCATCCTACCTAGAGGTGTCAAGTCCCTACTTATCCCTTCCTTTTAGGTGTCCGAGAAACTAGTTTGGACTATGAAGCTATAGGAAGGCCCATCCCACTGTGGGAAGCCTTCCCCCCACCCCTTTATTCCCTTTCCTGCCTGGGGCTGCCAAAAATCCATCTGGGTTTCTTGACTGCTCAGATTCTTGAATGAGATGGGAGTCAACAACTTTATTCCTTCTGGCAAGATGGAAGACCACCAGGTCTTACCATCTGTCCTTCCTCTATATCCTGCAGACCCCTAGTACTATCATCTGACCTATCGACCCTAATCTAAGTACTCTTGGGCCTTGCCATCTGCCCTTAAGACTTCTCAGTTTTTCCTTCCTTCCTTCCTTCCTGCAGCTGATTTTTTTTTTAATGTACTACCTCCCCGATTTAGAATGTGAGCTCCTTGAGAACCAGAATGGTCTTGCCTTTTCTATTTGTAACCCTACTGCCTAGCATAAAGCTTTGCATATGGGTAAGCATTTAACAATTTTTCATTCATTGATTAATTCAAAAAAGCTACAAGGAAGTCTGGGTGTCAATCTCACATAAAGAAAAATAGGATAAAAATTAATAATTGTGATGGGCACAAACTGTATTTTATATTCAAATTCAATTAAACTAATTAAAAAATACAATCTCCAAGGAGACATATTTGATGAGCAGCTTTATTAATGGCAGGTTAAAAGTCCCTTCTTCTTTAAAATTAATTGAATCATGTTGCATTGATAATGAATACAGAGATATGGATTTCTGCCTTCTCAAATTTCCTAAACTTCCTACCTCCATACAAGTTTTGACACTCAGTCCTAAGGATGAAGTTTGCTTCCTAGAGGTTTATGACTTTAGAATAATGCCAGCTGATTCTGGAACAAATTCAGCAAATAAGTGAGATTCCTAAACATCAGAAAATCTCAATTACAGGACAGAGACCTAAATAAAAAACAGTATTTTAAGGAAATTAAATATTTAATCTGAGTCAAGTGGCTTCTTTAGGAAATATCCTGGTGTTAGCTCGATCCTTTCTTGGCAGAGACATATTTTGGCAGATACAAGGGTGGTGACTGCCCAACACTCAATAGCTCCTTCAGATTGAAGTCAGATGTACACAGCATTCTCAATTTAAACTGATTAAACACACAGACTAAACCAGGTAATTACAAATGCATGTGTTGGCAGTTGGGGAAGAGAGGAGACAGAATGGGGACTTGCTTATTTTTTAAAGTGTTTTCAAAGATGGGAATAATTTTACAAAAAAAAAAAAAGTCAAATTACACCAAATATAGAAACAGATGTTTGAGGGTAAACTGTTGGGAATTCAGACTTCTTGTCTATCATCACCTGGTTTTGATTCTGGATTCATGGGCTCAGGTTAATTTTACCTCCATAGAGCACTATCTCAAGTTTTTAGAAAACATTAACTTACTACGACTGGGACTTATGTAGTCCAACATATCTCTTCTCTCCTCTCTCCTCCCTCCCCCCCCCTTCCCCCCTCCCTCTCTATAATGTTTAGATTTGATGAAAATGACATTTTTGCTTTGATAGAGCAGGAAAAACAAACAGATAATGAATTTATCAATGTGTTAACAGAATCTTCAATATAGACACTCAAAGCTGTTATTTAAGCTTTAAATGCTTCTTGGGAAACTGAACATTTAAAGAGGAGGGGGGAAAAACCAATTTATTGTTCTTGGACTCAAAAGCATCCAAGTTCAGTTTGGTATGAGTACTCTCCCCTGTGGTGCAATTTTTGTCCATCTCTTTCTGTAAATCATACAAAGAGAGTCCACGTGGTCCAGGAGAGGTGTTCTTAACTGTCAAGCTATCAGTTTTTCAATGTCTCTCGAATGTCCTTTTCCAATCACAAATATCATGATGATCTCTTCTCCTGATACTACTTGCACACATGCTCTCCATCATCAGGAACACGACTCAGCCTTACATTGCCAAGTTTTTGCACTACCATTTGAGGTCACCTACAGTTTTGATTCTGCTGTGATCGTGCTGTGATTCGTAACCATATGGCACCACTGGGAGAACATTAGGTAGTGTGGAGAAAAAAAAAATGGGCTTTTCAAAGGAGTTCAACTTGAGATAACTGTAATAAGCATTGCACAATTTCTCAACTATAATCCAGCCCCTCCTTTACCTATTTATTCAATTCTGGGCCCAGTTCATTCCGTAATACCTATTGAAGGTATGTATGCATACTATTAATGGACTAAAACAAAATGCTATCCAATCAACTGAATTTTGTTACTAGGGTGATACATAATTTTTCATACATGTGAATTGGAGAACAATATCTTTTGATTACCTGAGGAGGTCTTTGTATTATTAAAGGTGAGGAAGTTTCAGTTAGCACAGTGAACCACAAAGAAGAAATCAGGAATATCTGGACTAGCTAGGTATTGAAAAGAACATCATACCTTCTGGGGTACAAACTTCTAGATTCAAATAGTTAATTCACTATTGGGTAAATTCAATTGTGGGAATGGGGCCTTCAACAATGAAGACCTACAGACCATCTACCAGGACAGTAGACACTAACTTGGAAGCAAAAAAATAAAAAAATCACTAACCACTTTAATTCAGACCAAACTGAAGCAGGCTATTGAGTTGGAATACACCTACAGATCATATTGGTTTCTAAGTAATTTGTTGTTTACAGAAGTGATAACTACAAAGATGGTGTAATATCAGGAAATGTGTCTAAGATCCTAGTAATAAAGACTATAGCAATATATAGTCAAAAATTTATCTACTAGCAATAATTCCATTATAAGTATGAATCACTCCAAAGATGGATAGATAGTTCAACATTAGGAAAAAACCTAACAAAATTAATCATATTAAAAGCAAAAAACACTTCAAACTACTTGATTATATCCAGAAATGGGGGGATGGAGAAGGGGAGGGGGAGCGAGAGAGAGAGAAAGAGAGAGAGAGAGGGGGGGGGGGGGAGAGAGAAGCTTTAACAAAATACAATATTCATTTAATGCTAAAAAACCCTACAAAGTTTACAAAGACATAATGCTTAATGCAAGGAAGCTTCCTTTTCCTCACTGTTATGATATAGTTATAGAAACACTAATAATGGCAAGGAAAAGAGAAAGGGGAAAAAACCATAACCACAGTCATTGTACATACACAACTCTAGATACACAGTAAAGGAATTTACTGAGATAAGGAAAAGTTTCAGTAAATAAGCAGAATGCAAAATTAAACCATACCGTCAATAGCAAAAACAAAATTCAAACAGAAATAATAGAAAGGGAAATCTCATCCAAAGAAATCATAAAATGAAGAAAACACCAGTCAATATGCCTTACAGAAATACAATTATAAACTATACTTTAAGAAAAAGCTGAATAGTTTAGAATATTTGGAGTGATATTCATGGCTGGAGATTGGGCTACATCAATATAAAAATTAATTGGCAAATTTAGTATTATGTTAACCAAACTATGAAGTGGCTATACAGAAGTTGACAAAAAAGCATTTATTTTAAAAAAATCACTCACTGGGAAGAAGTGGAGAGAGGAAAGGAAAAAGGTAGAAGTAACAAAGGAGAAGTACTTCCAAACTTAGACTTGTTTTACAAAGTGGTAATCATCAAAATCATTGTCATTAATTAAAATAAAAAAAGGAGAAATAATAGAATTCAATAACCTAGTGTTCAATAAACTTAACACAAATTACTTAGAGAAAGGAAAACAACAAAGTAGTATAAAAGAAATTAGATTTTGATTAAATATTTATTCCATATACCCCAATAACACAAAATGGACACATGACCTAAATGTTAAAAGTCACCCCTATCGTCTCCCTAAAAAATGGATCAGATCCTTTACATAGCCTAAGGGAAGATTATTTACCAGAAAACATCTAATACCTTAAAAGAAATTTTTTTGATTATAATTAAAAAGCCTTTACATAAATCAATACAACTAGTATAAAATGGCAAACTATTGATTATCAAACAAAAAAAAATCAAAATTCAAAAACCCTACCAAAAAGCACTACTATAGTAAAGGAATTTGAACATGAACATAAAGGAGCCACTATCAAATGATGTGAACAGTTCTCAAAAGAAATTCACATAACTGTTAGCAGCTATGAAAGATTGTTCTGAATCACTAATAATTGAGAAAATATAAATAAAAATACATCTGAGGTTATATCTAACACCTAGTAAATTTGAAAAGATAACAGACTAACTTAAATAGAGTAAGATAAGCACATTAAATACATTATTGATGAAGCTGCAAATTTCTTCAACCCTTCTGGAAATCAATTTGGCATTATGCTAAGATAATGATTAAAATGTTATCTGGGTTCAAACTGTTTCCATATATCCTAAAATTATAGATTGAAAAGTTTCCACATCCACTGAAATATTCCTAGCAGCATTTTTTATTATATGAGATAATAGCAAACAAGGTAAATATCCATTGATAATTAATAAACAAATGAATATAATTATTACTACAGTTTAAGAAATCATCAATATAAAGAATTCAGGAAACATGGAAAAAACCTAATTTTTTTTTTAGTGAATTACAGTGAACTTAACAAAATCAAAAGTAACAATATGCACAACATAAACATAATTACTTTTAATAATTAGGTGTTTGGCCCCAAACAAGAGATGAGAATGTACATCTAGGCAAATAAGTCTCTCAGCCTAGCAAGGAACCATGTGACTAACTGAAATAATACTAATTGACATTTTTATGGAGCTTTTAGGTTTGTAAAGCACTTCATATTTTCTCATTTGAGATCTATTACAGCCCTGTAATATATGTACTAAAGGCATTAGTCCTAACAAAGGGGAAAAAAACAGTCTGAGGCTTAGAGAATTGTGACCTGCCCAGAATCATAATTATTAGAGGCAGAATTTAAAAGCAAACCATCCTGACTCCAAGACAATTATTCCTTAATCTATCTACTCAGTCAAATAGTATCTCTGAAACAGAACAGCATTCTGAATAAAATGAGAACAAATTTTATTCAACAGATTAATTTTTCATTGATCAAAGGCACCCATTCCTCAGTTGTTTCATTATGTCTTACAGTTATGGAAGATATTAAGTAAAATGGGCCTAAGTTAAAAAAAATACATCTGAAAGAGCTGGGCTATGAATGAGAACTACAATAAAACAGGCATTTATTAGAAACTATGTGCCAAATATAAATATAATAATAAATATATATAAATAAATGAAGCAATCCTTATTTTCATGGAGATTGCTCTTTAAAAAAAAAAAAAAGATTCCTAAAATAATAATGGCTCACATTTACAAAGGGCAACTCAGTGAGATTAGATAGGGCAGGTAGAGATCTGGAAACCAGGACAGAAAGATTAAATGAATAAATTCTGATTCTAAATTGGTCTTTCCACTCTCTCATAGATGATTTGGTTACTGACTACTACAATGATTACCTTATATGGAAGGGGAGAGATAATCAACGTATATAACATGGAAAGGCAATTTCTAAAGGTCAACTAAAGCTTTGCAGCCAACTTATTGTGATGTATATTTAGCTGCTCTTTGGGATCTGCACCTATTTAGGAACTGATTCTTCCATATTTCAATCAAATATAAGTACACACATTATAAAAAAAAATCAGGATAAAGGAATTGTAGAATTGGGTCGATTCCACCACACATATAGCAATATACTTATTCAATAAACAGGAACTTGTGTCCTCAACCAAGGATGAATTACAGCTGAAGTGGTAAAATAACAGTGTCAGTTATGAGAGATACCTCCAATTCAGCAAACTTGATTTGGAACTTCTGCCTAAAACATTTCTAAAAACCATTCATCTAATTTTTGTTTGAATATTTGTAATGCCAAGAAAATCATAAGAACGAAATTAGCCTTTTCTAGTTTCTACAGCTTAAGACCATCGATAAACTAGAGTCTCCAGAGCACTATGTCCCTCCTGAAATGCAGTTATCTAAGTTATATACTCATCATATACATAAATAACTAATTCAAATATTTATCAGGTATCTATTACACCAATTAGCTATCTACAGCATCATGCTATTTCCTTTCTAGTGTATAAAGTCTGACAGACAGACATTATACATACATACACATACTTAAACACACCCATATTATACATACATAATGAATGAGAATGGGTACAAAACAAGGCAGATCTTGAGTAGACTAAGTTTTATGATAGCCCATCTTTTTTTTTAATTAAATTTTTTTCTAAGACCAAATTCTCTCTTCCACCTCCCACCTCTTTAAAAAGAAAAAACAAAACTCTTATCAAAATACATACACACTCTCTTTCTCTTTCTCTCTCTCTCTCTCTCTCTCTCTCTCTCTCTCTCTCTCTCTCTCTCAAGTAAAACTATTCTTCAATTATTCGATACTGTCCTACTCTTTATGACCCCATGGATCATAATATCTATGAGATTTTCATGGCAAAGATACTGGAGTGGTTTACCATTTCCTTCTCCATTTTCTTCCCACTGACCATGTCCAAAAAATACATATTCTAATTAGTACCCAGAGTTCCTCATCAATCAAGAAGCAGGTAGAATGGCTCATCATAGATGCTATGAATAATGGTTGGTCATTTCATAGACAAAATTTAAATGTTTCAAAGGTTTTTTTTCCTTTATAATGCTATTATTTTATGAATTGTTTTATTGTTTCTAAATTATTTTACCCTTTATTTGTTCACATATATCTTCCCATTAAGAAACAAAACCTGTCCTCTTGATCATTTCTCAGAGCACAATAGAATTCCATTACATGTTTATTTCATAATTTGATTCTTATCAAATTTCTGCCTCAAATCTTTCCCGACTCACTCTAAACTATCTGCTACACAGCTTCCAAAGTTCCCTTAAGCATACATTTGACCATGTCACTCTCCTACTCAAACTTCAATGGCTCCCCATAAGTTTCCTGGATAAAATATAAATTGTTTTTAGTGTTTAAAGTCCACCAACATCTAAAGCCAACTTATCTTTCCAACCTCATTCTAGATTACTTCCTTGGATGTATTTTGCAAACCAACCAAACAGTCCTCCTCTCTACTTCAAACATGGCACTACATACACTTACTATTTCTATACCCTTGCTATAGGCTGCCCCATGCCTGGAATAAGCTCTCAATTCTCAACAAGTCAAAAAATATCTCTTACTTAAAAGTGCAGCTCAGACATTACCTTCTGTTCCCAATTTTCCCAATTGCTACTGCCCTCTTCCCCTAACTACCATGCATTTATTTTTGGTTTTTTGTTTTCTTATTTATATTTGTACTTTCCCCCCTTTTGGAATGTAATCTTCTTAAGAATTACTAATTGTTTTATACTTATGGGGGGGGGGGGAGAAAGAGTTGCTCAGCACCAAGAATAGTGTCTCATGTGCACAGAGCTGATTCTTAACAAATAATGGTTGATATGTCTATGCACATGCTTCTATAAATACACAATATATAAAAGAATACTTATTTGCTTATTCTTAGTGATACACAATAAGAAAACTCTTCTTCCTAGCTCCTATTTTAACTTCAAATTGCCTACAATTAGTAGATCTGTAAAGATCTACGTCTTCCTCTATAAAGTTCTTCATCACCAAGTCTAAAGAAGTCATCTCTTTCCATTTTCTACAGTCTCTGAAACCCAATGGTTACCAGTTCTTTTATCC
This sequence comes from Myrmecobius fasciatus, assembly GCA_023553655.1. Lineage (NCBI taxonomy): Eukaryota > Metazoa > Chordata > Mammalia > Dasyuromorphia > Myrmecobiidae > Myrmecobius > Myrmecobius fasciatus. The sequence goes on from JAJPUD010000949.1 coordinate 38,901, forward strand.
TGGATGTAAGTGTCAATTAGCTGACTTTAAGCTACTGGTTTCCACTATCAGGACTTAGCATCCTCTGGCAATGTTAAGGAGATCTCTTTGTTCAATGCTGCTATTTTAGAAGGGCCACTGAATTGTCCTTCTTCAGTGGACTGTGTTCAGTTCATCTCTTTGTAAATTGAGGCTAGAATATGACAGTTTTACTGCTGCAGGTACACATCAATTTGGTGACTCAAAACTCACAGCTGTCTACTGGTGTAGTATAGTTTACCTTGGATTATTTGGTTGAGGTCCCACTAATAATCAAAGCAAGGGGGAATCAAAGTTAATCTGAAAGAATACCACTTCTTGTAGAAGCAGGAAGGTAATTTATGAGTTACTTTTGCTATTTACAATCCTTCTCAATGACTAATGGAACACAGGGTCAAAGCAAGCTGTAAAACTAGTTTGAAATCACCAAGTAGTTTAACAGGAAAAGATACTTAGGTAACTTGAAATAGAAAAAATTATTATATGAAAGACATGAAAATGTTTGGTAGAACACAAGATGGTGTCAATTATTAAGGCTTTCTATAATCTGGCTGCAGACTTTCCTGTCCATATTACATTTCTTATTGATCCTGGATATAGATTTTGTTTTTACAGAATCCTGTGGGAAGAAGATTCCTTCTTCCTCTTTCCTTGACCTGATCCCTATTTGTTAATGTTTGTGGGGTTTCATAACACCATTCATCCTTTTCCTTCCAAATGTAGCAGAAACCATTGTTTTTGGGGTGATGAAACATTGAAATTACTACACAACAATAAATCAATCAATTATCCACAAATTATCATTTGTTTCCTGCATGTTCTTTATGAAAATCTTGCTTCCTATGGTTATGAAGTTTGCAAATCCTAAAAAAAAAAAAGCCATTATTTAGTATATTAAGTAATCACAACAAAAGGGGGCAGCAACCCTAAGCAAGAAGGGGATGAGACTAAGCACTGGGATAGTGCCCACTATGTGCGAGGCACTGTGTCAAATGGTTTTTAGAAATACTATTTCATTTGAGATAAGTGGGAAATATTTCATAACATACATAGAATTTTTTAAAGTAAACCTTGAAAAATGTCTGTAAACTAAGTTCTCCTCTCACAGAGAACACCAGCAATATTTAAGTGACTTCATACACAAAGTGCCATGGCAAACACCATACTAAGCACTTTAAAATACATATGTTCTGTGCATATGCTTTCAATATTCCCTTAACACTATTTACTTAGTAAGGCTCCCCACTTTTATATTAGTTATAGACATTTAGTAAATGGCAAACAGGTATAAGCATGCTATCAAAATAAAGGTGAAGCACATAGTATGGATGGGTAAGTCTGGATGAAATTGGCAACTACTGGTCTAAGCATCCACAAAAAGAGCTCTTGAGAAAAAAATGGAGGAAGTGGGACTTGATGTCATCTAAGAAATTAACAATAGAGCTTAGAAAGCACTAAATTTTGTATAATTCATGCAGAATGATTGTGAGAAAAAGAGTAGTAGCTCAAAGGATTCATTTATTAAACAAGCATTTATTATGGGTTAAGCATTATATACTAGATGCTTGGGATGCAAAAACAAAAAAAAACAATTTTCCCCTTAAGCTCATATTCTTTTAGGACCAATTCCAACATGGTGCAGCAGTATTCTGAGAAAAAAAAATGGTGGTCCCCCACTACTTCTTCAGTCATTACACAAAACATTGACACTAAGAAATGATGTGATGGAGGTCATACATCCCAAGACATTGGCTTTAAAGTTGGGAGGAACCTTACTGTACATTCAGTTAGGTCCTCAAACTTTATGGAGGAGGTAATAGAGCCTGAACATGAACTGATTTGTCTAAAATCTAACAACTAGCAAGTTGCAGAGATTGAATTAGAATCAATATCCTCTGACTTATTCTTTACAATCCACAATACATGGCTGTGTATTCTCTTGCACATATTTTGGAACTAACGGAAAACTATGAATACTGAAAGGAGATACCATATTACTTTGAGAATATAAGAACTTAATTCACAGTTTCTTCTTAGACATATTTGGAATTTAGTGTATACTTTTAATATACAAAATATCCTAAAGATACCTATAAAAGTGATAATGTTTTAATAACAACCGCATATCACAGTACTACTGCTGTAACATAGAGCAAGACATTTTCTCTTCACACAAAGAGGCTAATAAAAAAAATAAAAACAAAGTTCTTGAATATCTTAGCTACAAGATGCCAATAAAATTGAATTTATGTCTGGTTTAATTCGGCAATGGAATAGTCAGTAGTTAAAGGGTAGATAAACTTCCCCTCGTCTCTCTTTTCCTGAGAAACTTTCAGATGTTGAAAATCAATTCCTTTTGTCTCCTTGTTATTCATCTGCTACACATTAAATAGAAACTCTGGGCATCTTGTGATCCCGCAGGGTCTTTCATCTCTAGAGAAGCCTGGTACAAATTAAATCCTTACTTTCTCTCTCTCTCTCTCTCTCTCTCTCTCTCTCTCTCTCTCTCTCTCTCAAATTATAGATATGTATTGTAGCAGGCCATTGATTTATCAGCTCCAGCTTTTTGCTAGTTCAGTTTGGTATGACTTAGCTAATTGTGATTTTTTAACTGAAGCAGCTCTGTCATAGGGCTTCTGATGCTTCAACTCTTGACTACAGGATTTTACTAGATTATTCTGATTATTTTACAAAATATTTTTAAAAGGCAGAGTTTTATATACTGTATTATACACTTACAGTACCTAGGTCCTTGTAATAATGCTATCTAGGCAATTAGCTCCATTTATATATAAACATATAAATCACTGTACAAGAACAACAGTTTATGAGAGCAATATTTTCTGATGGCAATATCGCACTATGAAAGGATCATCATAATGGTTATTACAAAGAATGTGGAAATAAAAAATGTGTGTGAGATCACTTGGAAATATTTAGTAGAAGTAAAAATGTTATTAGAGTTAGACTAAAGGGACCTTCTTAATGAAAATTCTTTTTTGTATATCAATTTTAATATTTCATAAGGCTCCCCATTTTTCCAGGTCTTCATTTAAAAGAAATGAAATTTCATTTTACCCTTAAACACTTAAGTATGAGCAATAACTATATTATTCTTTCACCATTAACTTCCTGTTGCATATGCTGCCATATGTCCTTCCCTCCCATATAGAAATTTCAAAGCTTCTTGTCTTTTTCAAGTCTACAGGGAGGTTTAGCATTTCATTCCAACCTTATTCTTTATCATTCTTTCATTTTATCTTCTTCCTACCAGATGTTGTTCACCACACCCGTAAGCTCACACATAATCCCTATAGCTGACATAAAAATCCAAATCAAGGAAAATTTTCATCTTCGGCACTTTACTCACTTAATATTTTGAGAATCTTGTCCTATACCAAATATCTTTATTATTGGATTCCCTTTTGGTATGAAGGATAAAGATAAATACAGAAATCTAATTTAGATTTAGTTACTAGATTAAATTTTATGGAACTTTACAAAAATTTAATCTTATCAATTCATCCATGAAACTCACCAAAATATCTTAATTTGTGAACAAATTAGCATATGCTTTAATATAGAAAACAAAAACAAATGGAAGTTAGCGCTTGATCTTTGATATCCATATCCAAGTTATACAGTCAAACTTTTTTCAAAATTTCAAATAACATTAGGGAAACCAAGACATTTATATTTGACTTCAACGGATGCCCAAATTCAAGCTACAAAAGATTATCTTAAAGTTTCTTCTCTTCAAAGGCTTGGATAATGGGCCATTTTCAAGGTTCCAACTGAAGTCTTACCTCACTTGAATCTTCCTGTTGGTTGATAACAGCCAGGGCATCCTCAGCGGCCTGCCTCTTCGCTTCTGCAACCGTTCGCTCCATCTTGGCTCTCTCTGAAGTGATCATGTCATGGGCCTTCCGCTCTGCCTCTGACACAGCCTTTTGCAACTCAGTCATAGCTTGACGTTTTACCTCATTGACTGCTTCCTCTATAAAGAAAGAAAACCCCCAAAGGGAAAGTCTGCATATCAGCGAATTATGGATTTATGAAGGAGTACTATGAAAAACATACGGTGAATCATCTGAAGTTTACACATTTCTAATTATATCAAGACACCACAAAGTCCTAAAAAAACTTATATTTTTTTTCTTGAGTATTCTGAAGCAATTCTGTGAAAAGCTACCAGAATTTCTCTATGATGTTTTACCTATTGGACACCTTCAATATCATCTTATTTTCCAAACACACTAACATTTTCTTTTCACTCTATAGCAAACAAAAACAGAGTTCAGTTTTTAGTCAATAATTTCAATGTTTAATCTACCGAATTGAGTTGTATCAAGCTTTTGGTCACCTAGAGCAGGAAGACTAGTCTCCTATAAGCATTGGTTATTACTGAATACAAAATGAACATGCCAGTTATTAAAGATTACTGGGGAGCCTCTCTGTACTTCATACCTGTGATATATTTCATGTTCTTTATATTGAAATTTGTACATCACTAGCATAAAAGAAAATAGCAATTCTTCTTTTGAGAATTACTTGTTTATGTGATTTAACCACTTGTCTATTTTTTTAAATATATTTCTCTGTGTGTGTGTGTGTGTGTGTGTGTGTGTTAAATCTCTTAGATATCAAACGCTTCAAAGCATTCATTGGCAATTTATTGTATGAGATGGCTCTCTGGGAAGGTAAAGAGGGAATTTTAGGCAATGCAAAAACAAAAAAACAACTATACAAAATACTTAAATATCCTACTTCTTTGTGCACTTATCAAAACAGAGGGGAAATATGCATAAATGCATGTAATAGGCATATATACACATAATCTAAAACATCAACATATATATATATATATATATATATATATCCACATCTATATCTAAATATATTTATGTATTATGCTTTAAAACCCACCCCAGTTATTCTTCTAATTGAAAAATGAAATAGATAATACTGAAAAGACAACTCATAATAGCAATTAGGTTAATGCAGACCTTTTAAAGAAAATCAATGATGAAACAGACAATATAGCTTTACTTCTTCTGTAATCATTTCCTGAGAGTTAGTAAGGGGGCCGGGGGCACACATGTTCTACATGATAGGAAAATGTTGAAATTTATTATTGCTTTCTGAATTATGCTTTCCATTTTCAAATTTTAAATAATCACTGCCATCTTCAACCAATCATTTTTTAAAAATTAATTTACTACACTACAACATGCTTTATTACAGCATAGGAGAAAAAGATCTGGTTTTACATCTTTCATATCTGACTGAAAGAAAATACAAGCTGTCAAACTTGTTACTCAGTTCTGGATGCAGAAAGAGTGCAAAGAATCTACTAATGTACAACCATACAACTGACAACTACAAGTCATTTCCCTTTTAAAAAATTAACTATTCTAATTAACAAGGGAAAATATCCTCCCTCTGAATTAGTTTATCTAATTTTCATCTTTATTCAAAGCAAAATGACAATGATTAATTGAAAATTTAATAAGCAGTAATTATTAACTTGGCAAACGTAGTACCAATTAACACTCTATTAAAACTAATTATGACATGTTTCATTCAAGTGTTTGCACTTAATTGTTTCACCCACTTAAAAGCACCTTAATTAAATGTTCTGTTTAATTAAAAACATAGATTCCTAATAAAAATGTTTTACTGTAGATTAAAAATGTAAGAGTTACAAGTACTCCTCTGGTTGCCTAGTTTTCTGAGCTTTGTTTGACATACCTACAATTCATAGCTTATGCAATCATCAAAAACCATCACCTAGCAATCAGTTGCCATGACACTTGTAACCTGATTTCTTAGAGCAGCATTCTTTAATTCCACAAACCCAAATGTATGAACAATTAAAGGGCACCTTTTCTAATTAAAGCATGTGATAATTACATAGGATTTAAAAAAAATATGCTCTTAAAACAAAAAAGTTGTCAAAACAATATTACCCAAAAAGCTGGGGGCACTTCTTCATATTTTCACTCATGATCCAAGCATAAATGAATTGGATGGCAGGAACAAAGGAGGGAAAACAAAGTGGGGAGAGAATGAGGGTTGAGGGAAGACCTACTCTTCTACTATATAGTCAAGGCCTAATTTACTTTGAATATTCAAGGTGAATTAAAATTCTAAGTGGCAATACAGGACAATAATTTTTGCTTAGGATCAAAGCTGCAGCTTGACTAATTGTGTATGCAAATCAGGCAATTTATATTTAAATTATGCATTCCTATTCTAGTCCCACAGGCATATACAGATCAGCAAAGAGAATTGGTAGGACATTGGCAAGGTGCTTGAATATTTATTACCAACTGCAAACATTCTCTGATCACTTGAAAAGAAATATACAGAAGAAAACATACAGATGCAATTTTATAACCATTTTAATGTGAGATAGCTCAAATTTTAGAAAGACTTTATTCTGAGGTTTGCTTTGGGAGAGTTGTTTATAAAGTTTGGAAAGAAATTGGTCTAACACTCATCATTTGATAAAAATTTCAATTTCCAAAAAATTGTATGGTGTGCTTTCTGTTAATAAAATCTTTTACAATTACAATTTTATGTTGAGAAGTATACTGATTATGAATTCAAATTTTATGTAAATTTGCTCTATACTTATGAAAGTTTTTGGCTTCAATGTTTTATTAATGCATTAATATAAAGGCATCATTTATATTTTGTTCTAATCTTCCACTGCAAAAAAATTAGAGGCTGGTTTTAATCTATGGTTTTACAATGAAGCATTCCAAAGTTTTTCTCCAAACAATATAGAATGCACAAATAAATATATATATTTGCATAGAAAATATACATTCCTACAAGTTGAAAAGACTTTTTTGGGGGGGCTTTTTGCTGAGGCAATTGGGGTTAAGTGACTTGCCCAGGGTCACACAACTAGAAAATTTGAGTGTCTGAGGCCAAATTTGAACTCAGATCCTCCTCATTTCCATGCTCTATCTACTGCACCAACTAGCTGCCCCAAGGATTTTATTTTTAAAAATATAAATAAAGAAATGTAGAAAGACAAAAACTCCTTCATCCCAACAGAAAATCAATCTACTGGTATTAAGAGATAGAAAATAAATTACACCATTCCCAAGATACGAAAAAATAACTTGACATATTCCTTAAACCTTTTCATTACACCCAGACAGAATGCTACTTGGAAGCCAGAATGTTATAAAAAATTTTGCTGACTTTAGTACACTAAAAAAAAAAAGCAATTAAGTCCATTTCACAGATGAAGATAATGAGACTTGCTCAAAGTCACAATGATATTAAAGTTCAGTATACTGAACCCAAGTTTGCTGACGACAGAACTAATGGGTTTTCTTTTATCTTCTGTTCTCAATTTTATAACAAAGGTTTTATACCCATATTGTATATTCAGAAAATACAAACTAGAAAAGAGAACTAAGAATGTTATAAAGGAAATGGTAAAAGTTACATGCTAGAAAGAAGTCTTTCATTCTCAGATTTATATGTCTATACATAGGCTAAATGCACATGCATACGTACATACACATTTATGGATGGATGTATATCAAAAAAATTTAACCTGAAACTTCAGCTGTCTAGACTGCCTTGACTTGCTGATGAAAGAAATCTTTCTAGTTATCAATCCATGCTACTAAAGTTTTGAATACTACCGGATTCCTGATTTTAGAAACAGCCACTTAGAAAAACAGATAAATCTTCAAATAACCATGAAAATGAAATGGACAGGATCCAAGTGACCAAAGGAGAAGCTGCCAGTTGCATGGAACCGCAAACACAGCTGAGACAAATCAAAACAAAAATAGAAATATTTTACAGGAGAAGGGGGAAGGGGCCTCATTTGACTTCTGCCCCACCATTATTGCTGCCAGACTATAGTCTGTCTAGTACCTGTAAGTGGAGTACTTCCCAGATTTCTAACTCAGGTAGGCAAAGTTATTTGGAACTGCAACAGTTCAAAGCCGCAGCAGGCTTGAGTTAAAGTGAAGTTTTCACTGTGTCAACTCTCAATTCCTTCAGCAATGATATCACCTTGCTTAGCCTTATAGAATGTTTCATTTAGCTGTTATTGTAACAATATCACTAAGTTTCTATCAGACCTGAGAATCCTTTTCTTGCATCAGCAAATCAGAAAACACACCTTGGAAATATTTGGATTCATCATAAAATATAAAGTAAAGGCATTTAGATTTATAAAAGAAATTAGTCTCTTCTTAGCTCACCTTAATCCTACTCACTATCAGGGCCTGGTTATAAAAGTTCTTTTAATTCAACATAACCAACATTTTTCTTAAGACATCATTAAAGCAGGTCAAAGAGCATTGATGGGAGTTTTTGTTTTTGTTTTTTTTTCCCCCTTTCTTTAAAAAAAAAAAAAAGTGTATGTGAAGGTTGTGGGGAAGGCGGAGAAGGCTGAAGTATGCAATTTAATTTTTAAAAAGCCAGATTTTTTTTCCTGAAAGAAAAATTGCACACAAGCTGAGACCTTGTATGCCACACTTCAGCCTGAAACCATTATAGCCCCCTGAAAATAGGGGTTTCTAATGGAAATATTGACAGCCCCTCAATTATTGTGGCACTAGCAGATGTTGCTATAATAAAGACTATTTCATGTTCTAATCAGGCCTGGTTTAAGAATATTAAATAAGGTTTTTTTTTAGTTGTTGTTGTTGTTAGCAGTGAGTCCTTTCTTGTCATTCTTCACATCAGTGCATTAACAACTGCACACAGCTGTCAGAACACTAAGCTCATGTTTTTAAACAATTCTTACCAGCTTTCTTCCAGATCTCCTCTGGCACATATCCAGAAGCAGGCCTGTGAAGGAATTCCCGATGTGATTCTAGGAGGAGGAGGGAGGGGAAGAGAAAAGAAGAAGAGAGGGAGGGAAAAACAAAACCATTGTTAAGTCACTGTACATGATTTAGAGAACTACTCATTTTCTTAGCTCCCATGCTCCCAACAAAAATTGTTTAAAGAAAATTTTACTTTCAGAATTTTTTTAAACACTCAAACCATCAGTTCCTAAATGAAAAGATTGGCACTATGGGTCTTAATGTCAATGAGTTTCAAGTTTACCTAGTTTTACTTAATGTTTATATTTAAAATATAACATATAGTTTGGTAGAAGTTTTTTCAGAGGAGGGAAGAGAAGACATTTTCAATATGGAAAAAACCCTTATTTTTCATTTGTTTTATTAAAGAAAAATTTATTTCACAGTGGGTTTTTTTTGGGGGGGAGAAAAAATTTGCTAGAAAACAAAAAATATGCAAATTTGCTACAATTTTTTGAATGAACAGACTTTGAGAGTCACTACTACTTATACTTAAGTGAATCTTATCAAGTATTAAAATTGACCACTGTTATTTCAAATGAGTTTAAAGGAGATGAAGTTTAATACCAAATTAAAATATGAGGTTGGATTATGATGAAATTATTGAAAAATTAGTCAGCATATGACAAAGTTCAAGCATGGATTTTAATAGCTAAAGTCACTTACGTGGATAGGAAACATAGTACATAATAAAAACAAGGATTGTACTTTTCTGTAACCCCACTTGTTAAAATAAACCTAATGGCACACTCTGTTCTAGCATCTACCATATCTGATATATTAAGTAGAAATTTTATGTTGGCCAAAAGCTTGAAACTAAAAATTTTTATTAAGAAAAGTTAAACTCTCATTTATCTGGAAGCCAAGTAAATTTAAACAATTGGACATTTTCTGTACTATCATTTCATGGGAAAAGCAAATCACAGTTTAAAAAAAGAGGCTCACCCAGAGTATCTGCCTTCATGACAATATCAGGAAATCAATTGCAAATAAGAAAGATTAGATTTGGCACTAAGGGAAAAACTAAAAAGATTGCCTCAAGAGCTAGTTTGACACAGAGTACAGTGATGCTTCAAAGAAAAGGCTAGACGGACACTTGTTAGGTATACTGTAGTGCAGGTTTTTATCAGCTTCATTTAGATAATTTCTTAGGTTCCTTCTTAATTTAAGTCCATTACTCTGTAAACATAATTAAAATATCATATGCTAAGGTGCGTTATAGTAAAGACAGAGCTTAATATCCTACAAATGTTTATAGATTTACAGGTGGAATGGATCTCAATGGCCATGATTTCAACTCCCCAATTTTAAAGATGGAGAAATTAAGGGCAAGTGAGAGTAAGTGACTTGTCCTATTTGGCCAGAAAGTACCAGAGGGAAGATGCCAACCAAGATCCTTTGATTCCAGAGCTAGTAGCTCTCTCATATATACCCTGTTTCTTCTATCTTCTACAACTCACAATACAATGGTAATAAAAACCATGTTTTTCATTCCCTTCAGCTTTGAGATACTATAACTCTTTTTTGGTGACAATTAGTAAGACACCAAAATAATCTTGTTCAGCATAATTTTGCTGTCAAATATATTTCATTGTATTTTTAAAACACATGGATGACAGTGATAGTAACAGATTGAAACATCCTGTTTGGTAGGTATTCAACAAGAATAAGAATTTATCATTCCTGAAAGAGTAATATTTATTCTTTTGAACATGTGTCAAAGGGAGGCGATTACTACAAGGTCTGCTACATACAACATTTCAATTTTTATTAAAAGATCACTGAAGAAATCAAGAAAAGTCACAACTAGTTAAACAATCCATTAACATACAGAAAGGACTACTGCTTAAGAGTCTAGAAAGCACTTAAGGAAGAATTTAAGGATAAATGTATTATGGCAAGAAATAGTACTAAAATTTTCAGGCAAAACAGAACATTTGAAAAATTAGAAGAATATCAAAATATCAAAATAAATTTGACATAAAATAGAATTAATTTAGAATTAAATAGAATAAATTTGATATCAAAAAGAATATCCAAAAAAATTTCCAACCAAAAGTAAACATGTATTAAGCTTGAAGGCCTCACAACAGTAGGTTAGTATTTTTACTGACATGTTTAAGGAAATGAGGTAACCTAAAGTCATCAATGTCTTGATAGGCATATTAATTAAAGAGCCATTAATTAAAACATGAATGAACTGGGCAACAGAAATATAATTATCTAGCAAAAGACCACAAGTAAAAAATCATAGGCATGAAAAACAGTATAACTATCACAATGTGACAGAATATATAGAATAAAGTAACTTGCACAGTTTAATTTCCTATGAAGCAGAAATAGATTTAGGAGTGGTGGACCATTAGCTCTTAAAGATTGGGCCAAAGAAGGGCAAACATGATGAAAAACTGTATTGTCAGGCATCTGAGAATCAACTTAGCTAGTAAGGCTCCTTACCAGAAGATTAGTCACCAAGTGATGGATTTTTTGACAATCTACATAAATATGGAAAAGCTGCAATTGCTATTACTGGAAGGCATACCCTGCATAGGAACACATGAATGATGATGATGATGATGGTGATGATGATGATTAGAATGATGGTAATACTAAGAATGAAAAAGCATTTATTAAGTGCTTTTTATATAAAAGTTCTTTGTGGTTTGAAAAATGGCTTGCAAATATAATTTCATCTAATCATCACTACAATCCTATGGATTCTTTTTTTTTTTTTAATCCTCATCTTGCAGTTAGGAAAATGAAGTTTCAAAAGATTAAATACTTGCTCATAGCCACACAACTGGCAAATGTATGAAATAGTATTTGAACCCTTTTATTTTCTTACACTACTACACCAAATTGGATTTATGAAATATTTGTCCAAATAGAATGAAGTTATATTACAGTAAAATTACCTTCATAATTTTCCACTTCCTGAATAATGGGACATGACCAGAGTTCTATTAAGTTTACTATCTCAGTAATAAAGTTCTGATTTCCCCAGGACAACAGACTGTATTCTCAAACACCACGTATGTAGTATGGATTGTTAAATATCTTTAATTATAGAATGACGTATCTAAATCAGAACATTTTGAGAAGCATGATATAAATAAACTTTACTTCATTGGCTCCAATAGCTCAATTCCTACACACACACACACACACACACACACACACACACACACTCTCACTCACTCACTCCAGTTCCTCAATTATACATTGCCAAGTTCAAGCACTATGCACTTGTCTCTAACCGAGAATTATAAAGGAACTATCAAGTCAGTCCACGAAAAAAATGAGCACTTCTCATCTTAAACAATTTTGCAAAATATTTTTTAATCGAAAATGGTGGTAGCAAATATCTTTAACAAAAAGGACACGGTTATAATCATCTACTCCAAATCTGATTTAAAGGTCTTTGATTAGCTACCAGATGCTACTCATAACAGGGGGAAAAATGGAAGTACTTATACTACAGATTCCAGAATCCTGCTTTATCACATCTTGAAGAATATTATTATAATACATCCATCTGGGTCTAAGAGAAAAGAGGTTTTAAAAAGCAGCTTATTTCTTCTTTTGCAGATTAAGTGGCACAATCAAGTGTTTTCACATAAGAGGATGATTTTGAACTGATTTTCTCTCTCTCTCTCTCTCTCACTCACACACACACACACACACACACACAGAGAGTTTTCTAATCACATAAATTCTTAAGTTAAACATTTTTACCTCCCACGATATCATACACACAAGCCATTTATTGTTTTAGATTCTCACCTATTTCATAAAGAGACATAATCATCAAAAATGTGAAGATATCAGTCAGATTTTGAAAAAGCAGTTTTTAAATTTGTTACCTCTAAGTTACCTAGAAAACTTTGATTGTTCTAAAACAAAAAAAAAATTCTAAAATAAGTGACAGAAAAAGAAAGCTGGCATCTTCTAAAAGATGATTTTATCATTACATGTGTGTGTTTGAATAAATATATCTGCATACATTGTGAGGAATTGCCTAACATTCGTCAATTATTAGTAAATTGGTAGACAGCATCTTTATTAATATGACTCATCAATTTATATCTTATTTGAAAGTTGCCACAATCATTGGAAAGCTTTGTTAACCATGGACTTCTGAACCAAAAACTTCATTGCCAAAGTTTAGGAGCAAAAGAAACAACTTAATTAACCATTTTGCTAAATTTCTTCAACATCATTTTAACCCACTCTTTCCCCACTCCCCCCAATGATGATAAACAAATGATTAAGATGAAGTAGCAATGATACAGGCAACTGTGACCAATAATGAACAATTAGCTATGAAGTTTACACATACATGCAACAAAATTGGTCTTTTAAAGCACTATGTTATTACATGAGTTTAATCATACTATTAGCTAAATCATAGACAATGTGGCTGGGTGATTTTTTCTCTATCAAACTGAAAGCCTTTGATTCTTGTGTTGATCTTCTCATTATGTATCACCATTGTAAAAGGTAATATTAAAGGCTGAAATTATTTTTATAAATGTAAAAAAAATAAGAACTGTTTAAAGAGCGGGCAATCAAAATATCAGTTACATAAACTTTGAGGAAATATTATTGTATATATCTAATAAGAAAACTGCATCAATTGTTCTTTTCAAAGCAAGCAATTAAGAAAAAAGAGAATAATACTGACTGCTAAAAGATTAAAATATAGTAATTGGAAAACTTCTGTGTTTTTAGCATTCTACTGGGCCAAAATTCTCAGGGGGAAAAAATATCTAAATGCTAAACTGTAAATTTCATGAGAAGATGGACAAGTTTTTATTTAAGCTTGCATTCTATCCCCCAAGCACCTAACACATTCTTTATATTGAATCTAATTAATAATTCTTTGTGAAATGAATTAAATGTTATTATTTTCCTAAAGAAAATACATACATATATGAACACTCACTCACTCACACACACACACAAACAGTGGACAAAGGAGACCAATCCATGTGGGAAAAAATGCCTTGGGGACCATGAAAAAAAGATGAAAGGGCAATCTATGAAGCATGAAAGAGATGGAAGATGGACTACACTTACGACAGAATGGAGACCATTGGATTATAGATACAGCAAGGGCCGCCATCAATAAACATGAAGGGATGAGCTGATAGCCTTTGAAGGACCAATGTGGTCTCATATGGCCCAGGACAGCAATGGTCAAAGCTTGCAGCACCTAGGCAGGGCCTTCATCCTGCAGTGGACAGAATGAGGCTGTGATCATGATGAGGTCTATTACAAAAGCCATCAAAAGACAGGAATGGTTTTGTGATTTCATCTTTAATTGTTATTAAGAATGACATTTACAAAACTAATCAATTTAGAAAACTGAACATTTTAAGAAAAACCAGCCCAACTGAGTAGTTACTTGTTAATAAGCCTAATAAAGAATGAGTCTTCAAAAGTGAAGTTTAAAGTACATTGGGGAAAATATACCTTGTACTTCCTCCCCAGTCCAACATGCAAGCCCAAGTAAGGTCCTTTTTAGCTCTGTAAATGGTCTTGCAAATTCTTTTGGAAGATGTGATGAAAATGGATAAACAATTAAATGCAAACATGTAGGATAAAATTTGATTTTTTTTTCTACCTATGACTCAAAACTATGAAAGCAAAGATAAAAATATTTACCAAAATTAGAGAGAAAAACTGTCTACCACTACATCAATAATTCTCAAAATGTGGTATGGGTACAACCTGGAAATCTACCTCTACATCAATAATTCTCAAAGTGTAGTATGGGGACTAGCTGAAAATTCCCAAGGCCCTTGCATGGACCCATGAGAAAAACTATTTTCATAATAAAACTAAAATTTTTAATTGCTATTATGGTAAATAAACATCTTCCCATAAACAAAAGCTCTTTGGGAAGGAGACAATCTTCAGTAAAAAGACTCTGAGACCATAAAGTTTGAAAACAACTTCTCTAGATAAAGATTGAAAAAGTCAATCTCTTCCCATACTTGTTAGATGAGCATTTCTTGTTTCTAGTTTTCCACTTATTCAAAAAGGATAATGCCTACCTATGAATTATTCTTTAGAAATATTTTCCAGATGAAATTGCAAAATGATAACCACAGTTTCTGCATCCTGGTTACCAGTGGAACACATTCTTACGATATAATGCATAGCAATCATTCTCTTAAGCAATGAACATTATGCTTACACCAGTGAGAGCCAAAATAGCATTTCTACAAATGGCAAATAGCACTGCAATTGATTGTTCCTTTCTCAAGAAAGAAAAACAATAAGAATGATCAGTTCTTAAGCAAGGTTAATTCTTGGATAAGGGAAATTTTTCAAGTTGTTATATTATAAAACCAATGTTTTCTAAGGACAATCCATCAAAAACAAAGGACTGAAATAGTTTTAATGATTTCCTAATGATGTTTTAAAAACCAAGTTCCTGGACTTTCAAGGTGGGTTATTGTGGGAGCTGAAGGGGAATTTTTGTATTTCATACTTTCTAACAAAGATTCAGCCCTATTCAAATCAAAATTAAGCTATTCTGAAAATCAAATAATACCTCTTACTTCCACCCTCATATATTTCTGGACCTATAGGTGTGATGTATTTTCAAACTTAAACTTCTGCAACCTCATTTTAAAATGACTGTAGATATAGTTCTATTCTTATTCAGACTAGTCTGATGCTTGTTGTGTGACAATTTAAGACTTTAGAGAAAAAAAGGATGATTGAGAAGGGTATGGAACTCTCACAAAGATCCCAGAAGAGTTAAAAGTAGAAAAACATTCAGTTAAGAGGAAAAGAATGGCTCAGGCCATTGAAAGGAAAAAATATCTAAAGAAGCAAAAAGAAAGATTGAATGCAAAGTGGAGAGTTTAGGAATATAGAACACAAGTAAAGGAATATTATATGGTTTGCTTCAAAAGGTTCAAAGATCTTTTCCAGACTTTTAGAAATATGGTAATTACAATATATATCATTCATTGAGGCTGATTAGTTTTGTCCACTTATATTTAGATAATGCTCTGGAAAAAAGAATTTCTTCTGCTCAAAAACCAAATCTATCATTTAATCAAAGCTAAAAAGCTGTAAGTAATGTATTCTCCAAGATAAGTAAATGACCTGGCAGATAAATACTTACAATCCATCATAAATTCATAAGGATTTTACTTTTCTTAAATGAGCATGATCTTGTATTTCTCTGTCTTTTATAAAGTATGTTTTTGTTGTTGTTGTTGTTTTGGAATTTATCTGCATGTATGTCAGAAACTCCGTAAATAAGCATCAAAAAGCAAACATTTGAAAATTTTCTAAGATAACCTAGAAATGACTTCAAGAATGGAAATGTCATTACAAATGAAATTTACAATTATTTATAGTGGTAGCAAAAAGGCTATTTAAATGATGAATCCTTAGCCATTTCTTAGCTATAACTCTTTAATCACTCTGGGACAAAATAATTTTTAAAGATTAAATTAATAAATTAGTCATGTTACTATTGCCATTCCCAAAGTGGCTAAAAAGAAGGACTACACTATAACAGGGATAAGCTTAAAGGCTTATGTGCTGGTCATGCTGACTCAAATGCTATTATCTAGAAAAATGTTGATACAACGACATCACTGATATTTCCATGTTACGACAGAAATAGAGAGCAATTTTTGAATTTCATTTCAATAGTAATCTGATAAATTGAACAGTTTCCTAAGTTCTACAACTTATAATCAGCAGTCTAGGCATTGGGAAAACTGGCCAAAAGCATCACATACATAATCTTTATAGATATAGCACATACTTCTGAGAAGAGAAACAATTTGGGGAGGGGAGAGGGAAGAGGATGGGATTATTTATAAGCCAACAAAATCTGATTATTCCATTGCAAACACCAATATGATCTAACCCACCATTGACCTACCTCAAAAGTCAATCATTGGGGCTGTGAATTAGATACCAGCTCTGGGACTATAAAATTATCTGCCTATCCAAAGGGCTTCTAAAAGTGATAAAAATGGATTCTGAATTTTTAACACAATCACCTTAAAAAGAATTATTTCGAAGTGTTTCATAATTTTTAAGTTTCTCAATCCCTTTCTATTGGAGTTTTAATTACAATGGAATACTTTACCTCATTCTCATATTTAAATACCAAAATATCAATTAAGCTACATCCATTTTGCCTTGCTAGTCTAAGAATTTCACTGTAATCAAAAATTAAAAACCAACCAACCCCACATTTTCTTTTGTTAAGTAGTTATTAAAATGTGTATGGCATCATAAAAAAGTACTATTGCTAGCCTATACATTCAAGAGCCGATTTTTAGAGTCAAACACATTATAGTACATACACAGATGAAATTAAAGTGACTGAAGCTGGATAAAATTAAATTCCCGGCTTCCCTACTATACTATAGTACATAAATTAGAAAACATAGCATATTCCAGATACCATAATTCTGAATGTCATGGATTATTCACATAAAGTCAAGAGACAAGAATGCATAGAAATTTTATCGTATTTTTTAGTTTAATCCATTTTTGAAAGTGAAATCTGAAAGTTACTAAGTGATTTTGAATAGAAGAAAGTATCTATCCCAATAACTGAATACATGTACTCAATATCTGATAATCACAAATATCTCATTATATTATCTAAATGTACTAAAGGGCCAAAAATTTGGACTTTGTATTATTCAATTTCCCCTCACCAATGAAGAATAAGGAAAGTATCACTCAGACCTTCATTTCATACCACACAAAATTGTCTTATTTAATTTCATGTTGATTCATGTCATGTTTAACCTATTTCTCTTCAACAGGGATATCACACATTTTCCTTTGAAACAAAGTTCAAAATTACACTGACTCAAATGTATTTTTTCTTAAATTCATTAATGACATTCAATTCATATGCTTTGAGCAGTTCTCCTATTTGTGGGACTAATGCGTAAAATAAATCATAACTTTTACGAAGTAATGTTGCCAAAACCGTAAAAATCTGATCTGTGACAAAGAACACATTTCTCCAAGTAATCAACTTTTCCCATTATTAGCACTATCTATACCTTATAAGGTAGTTGATTGCAGTAAAGTGATAAAGAGATCAAAGTGGGGATTTGATCCTTGCATAATTCAGTTCATTGACTGGACCTTTAACCTTAACTAACCTACACTATAGAGGATTAGCTGAAAGAAAAACTAGTGCAAAGCCCAACTAAGACAATGAGATAATAGAGTCAACTTCCTACATGAAGATGGAATCAGGAAGATTTGGGTTATATATGATAGCTATATATCATGGGCAAGTCTGAGTGCCAGAGCAGATGAAGATACAATAGATATTCTAACCTATATTTATGAGAAGGATTTACCCACAGTGATCCAAACGAAAGAGATCCCCAAACAACAAAATAACAGTAACAAAAAAAAAAAAAAATCACTTATTAGTAAAACTTTGCAAATCATTAGCAGACACATAAGATTTAAGAGCATATTTTGTTTCCTATATAGCTTTACCCAACTATCATCATTTTAGATTTCACTTTTTACATAAGCTGTAAATTTTATAATTAGCATTAACAGAATACAGCTAAAACATTTTATTCTTTGGCCAAAAAGAATATTATACCTATTTTCTCTCTCTTACTAATTTGTCAAAGAACATTAAGCCAACTACATAATTTTGGGTAGTTTTTTAGTTTTAAAGTGGTTTAAATACAAAATCTTGTAGCAAGCTACAATTGTCTTGAAGAATTAGAAACCAGGAAATTCTTTTTTTTGGGGGGGGGGGCGTCAAAGTTGTACTGTACTATTGGGCAGCTCTGAGAACCATGTTGAGATGCAAAAGGAAGCTTTTGTGACAATACAAAAATCTGAAAATGCTTTTAAACTTTGTTTTTGCAAAGTTGCATTATTATTATTTCTCATGAAAAAGTTAAAACTATGTTTTTGGAAGTCGCCGTACCTAGTGGGACTGGATCTGGATTGACAGGACTCTGCTGTCTGGAGTGGCTGCTGCTGCTGCTGCTGCCACCACCACCCTTCTTTAAGTCTTCTGCATCACTGTATCGACGGATCCAGTAATTGAGCTCCTCTCTGTCGGCTTCCTGACATCGCCGAAGCACAGTGAGAGATCGCCGTGTTTTTTCTACCATGTCCATAATACAGTTTAAGAGCTATTGGGGAGAAAACACAGGTAAATACATGAATGACAAGATCATGAAGGACTTAAATCATTTATTCCTTTATTTAGTTGGTGTTCTGGCTTCTAATTCAGGGTCAATTTAAGAATCATGTCCATGTTGATGCTGAGGGCAAGTAGATAAGTGAGACAATGAAGAAAAACTCATTTGAGGTCTTCCCCACTTGGATAACCCTATAAACTGCTAAAGAAAATTAAATACGCAGAGTAACATTTCATTTAACTTTGTGCTTCTTGACCTTGAACTAGTATAAATTAAAATATTTCGTTTACTATTTCCTATGTAATCTTATGAAGTTTATTTTATGCATTTATTATTCTGAGAAGGGGCTCAGAGACCTCACCAAACTGACAATACAGTTCATGACCCACAAAAAGGGAAGAAACCCCAATTTAACTGGTCTTGAAGACTTAAGCTCATGGATAGAGTTGTGTTATATGTAGTATTCCCTTCCAGAATCCAAATGTATCCAGTCCTGAACACTCCTTAAATTATGTTGTCACAATTGTGTTATTAGCAATAGAAGGAATAAAGTACTAAAACTGGCATTTTTAAAATTAGATTTAACTTTAAACAGATAATTTTTGACATAAATATTTGTTAATATCTTTACATGGTCAAGGTGTTTCCATTCTTCTGCCCATTCTCTGTCTGTTAGTCTGTGATCAATCATTTCTTCTTGACGTGTGCCATGCAACCCTACAAAAGGAGACAAGAGCATCTATTTACTCCCAAAGCACTCATCACATTCTCCATATGGATGCAGATATATATGTTACAGCATATGGACATAAGCTAGTTCATTTGCAAACAGATATGCTTATCAGTGAATGGGTCAATCCATTAGCCCTGTCTGAAAACAGAAACACATTAAAGGCCATTCTCAGAATCAATATAATATTGGAGATGGAAAAAAACTTCAAATCAAATTCAAATCAAGCATCTCATTTTAAAGATAAGGAAACTGAGGCCCAAAAAGATTATACATCTTAATCATGATTTGTCAGTTATTCCACCTGAATTTAAATTTTGTTTACTCTTTGCTTGGTAAATGTGGTTTCTTGGTATTTAGCCTATATTGCTATTTAGTGAAAAAGCCAGGACTACAGAATTCAGATTTCCTAACTGCGAGAACAATAGTATTTTCTTATACAGCAGTGTCAAAACTAAACCAAAGATCAAGGCACTTAAAACTAGCCTACCAACAAGGAAATTGTAAAGTTCTATCAACTTAAGATAAGAATGACAAATAAAATCATGATATCAAGTAAAAATATTTGTGACACACAAAGATTTTGAGAATTTGAATTTGATCATTCTTAAAAGTCATGGAAAAAACAAAAATCATTCCCACTTTGGTACAAGTTTTCTTGTCTAATCCCAGGACACCAATTCTAACAGATTAAAATAATCCTAACAGGTAGCTTACCTTTCCAATTGTATGTGAATCTGTACCAATACATCAAACTTTGGCACACAAACATGTTTCTACTTCTTTAAGAATGTTTCTACTTGATACTGATATTATTATACAGAGGAAATGATATGATATCTAAGTTAATATGAAAAACTATACTGCACTTGCCTAAAGCTCAATAGTCATTACTGAAAATGTCTTTATTAGATTTGAACCAAGAAACACAAAAATCCTCCTTAGGGAGCACAAAAATTCTATTTACACCATGATTTCATTATTAAGAAGAAAATCATCACTGCTCAAGAAAGGAGTAAATGCTTTGAAATTGAATGACAATATTAATCACCATGGAACCTAATTAAAATGTTCATCCAAAAATATCTTATTTAAAGGGTACACTATAAGACTCTTTCTGGCAATATCTGGAAAATTACCACTCGCTCAACAGCAACAATAGCACAACCTACTTTGTAAACTACAGAACATACTTGGTTATGCATAAAACCTATAGGCTTAAAATACTTTAAATTTAAATCTTACTGTTGGATTTGCCACTTTCTGAGTAGCCTTCTTTTCTGAATAAAAAACTATAATTTTGGATCATAAAATTAAAGCTGTCAGGGATCTTAGACATAACACAGATAAACCATTAATTTTGTGTGAGTTAATACAGGTCAGCCAGTCAATGAATATTTTTGAAAGGTCCACTATGTGCCAGGCATTGTACTAAGTGCTAGGGATATCTCTGCCTCAAAGGCAGGGCAGGGGTAGGGAAAGCACTAATCCAGGGATATGACGAGAGTCCAGTAAAAAGGGAACATAGGTCCTGGAGACTGAGAAGACTTCTTTGTTCAGCTCTCCAATTCTCCAATCAGAAAGAAGAAAGTACTTATGAGGTATGAGTAGGAAGGCTGATGGAAGATCAATGTATGGGGAGTTGCCTGATCCAAAAAGAGCAATGATTTTCTAATATTATATAGGTAGCAAGTGGTAGAGTCATGATTTGTAATTCAAATTCTCTAACTTTCAAACCAAAGTTCTTTCCATTACATATTGGCAGTGGTAATAGTCTCCATAACTGCCCTAACAAGACAACTTTTAGACTTAAGGTAAATTTCCAAATACAAAGGCTGTCAGTCTCTAGATCTAAAAGTTGGAATACAACTTACTTTCCATTTTGTTGAAATCAAAGTAAAAGGGACGTAATTTATAATATTGTTGTGGTTTCTTTTAAGAATGACATCAAGTTGCTAACGAACCATGACTATTTTTGGTCAGCTAGGATCAGGAAAATTTATAAGTGAAAAAAATGATTACATGAAACAATTACCTTTGTTATTTTCTTTTTGAAAAGTAATATAAGTGATATTTTATGGGATTCTCATTAGATAAGTAAAAAAAATCTTCAATACTTAAAGAATTTTTTTAAAAATGAATTGCCTACTTAAAAAAAGTAACCTGGTAAATATTTCTTACTAATTTGCATAATACTAGCATATGTATAATAGAAAAAGAAGTATTTAGCTATTGCTCTGTTTGTTTTGATTATTTCAAGCTGAAATGTTTGCAAATATGCAATTTTTGTTGACTTATTTGTTGGCTGTGTTTTTTTGGGGGAAAAGCATTACTGTTAAAATTAGTCATCGCAGAAAACTGCAAAATGATGGAGATGTAAATGTGACAGAAGCAACTTGCATGAGGGAGAAATTTTAAGATATCTTTTAAAAGACAAATAAATGCAGAGCTTTTAAAAATTTTAAAAATTCCACAGACAAGATCAATACCACTAAGACTTCTTGACATTTAGAGGGACACAAGAAGTGAGCAAGCAGCAAGAACTTGTTTGTAACTTCATATAATTGATCTGAACTGCTGGTAATAAGCAACTGAGAAATGTTTCTGTGCCCAAGAACTTATTTGCCTTGTCAAACCAAGGAAGAACCAACAGGTCTAATTTGGCTCTTTTTATGTATGTTAACCATCTGTCACAAGAAAACAAAAATGCTTGCTCTAAGAGAAAAATTGCAATGCTTTAAAAGTTTATATTTATTCATATAGTGGAAATGAGTACAAAACAACAACATACATTGCCAGTCTTATTGATCTGTAAATGGCTATTGAAATGAAAAGAACTAGAGGAAAATCAATCTTAAAAGTCACTGAATAGCAAATTTTTGTTCAATATAGTTTAGATGTTTAGTAGAAAATGTCAAAATTATTGGTGCACCTAAATTGGTGGTTCTACTATCTCAATAAATACATTTAAAAGAATTTTAAATTTATTTTATAAACCAGGATTAGTTTACTGCAGAACTCAATTATGATGAAAACACTTCTGTTTAAAAAAAAAATTAGATGGGGGGCAGCTAGGTGATGCAATGGATAGAGCACCAGCCCTGAAGTCAGGAGAACCTGAGTTCAAATCTGGTCTCAGACACTAAACACTTCCTGTATGACCCTGGGCAAGTCACTTAAACCCAATTGCCTCAGCAAGGAAGGAAGGAAGAAAGGAAGAAACAGATGATAGAGGTTCATACTCAAAACTAGAAATAGCAACGAATCAATTCCTAAATATTCAAAATGGCAGCCTGAAAAACTAGTTCCATGTTTCAAGGGTCAACTTTACGCTGATTAATTTATAAAACTGAAAAAGGGGATATTTATGTCCAACACCCAACAATTTAAAAAACAATCTATTTTAATTAGTATTGAGAATATAACTTAAAGAGAAAAATACTCTAAAGGGATCATTCATAATTACATAATTCTTGCATATAAATAATTACTTTCAATGTTCTAAATGACTATTGATTAGAGAAATACAAATTGAAACAACTCTAAGGTACCACTTCATACTTCTCAGATTGACTAAGATGTCAGTAAAAGATAATGACAAATGTTGAAGGGGCTGTGGGGTAACTGGGACATTAATGCACTGTTGGTGGAGTTGTGAACTGATGCAACTATTCCTTTCCTTTTTTTTTTTTTTTTTTTCAGCAACTGGGGCTAAGTGACTTGCTCAGGATCACACAGCCAGGAAGTGTTAAGTATCTGAGGTCACATTTGAACTCAGGTCCACCTACTATCATGCAAAAATGTTTGCAGCAGTACTTTTTGTGATAGTAAGGAACTGGAAACTGGGTTAGATGCCTATCAATTGGGAAATGGCCTTATAAGTTATGGTATATGAATGTAATATAATATTATATTTCTATAAGAAATGATGACCAGCACATGAAAAGGTGCTCCAAGTCACTATTGATCAGAGAAATGCAAATTAAGACAACTCTGAGATACCACTACACACCTGTCAGATTGGCTAAAATGACAGGAAATGATAATGATAACTGTTGGAGGGGATGTGGGAAAACTGGGACACTGATATATTGTTGGTGGAACTGTGAACGGATCCAACCATTCTGGAGAGCAATTTGGAACTATGCTCAAAAAGTTATCAAACTGTGCATACCCTTTGACCCAGCAGTGTTTCTACTGGGCCTATATCCCAAAGAGATTTTAAAGGAGGGAAAGGGACCCACATGTGCAAAAATGTTTGTGGCAGCCCTTTTTGTAGTGGCAAGAAACTGGAAATTGAAAGGATGCCCATCAATGGGAGAATGGCTGAATAAATTATGGTATATGAATGTTATGGAATATTATTGTTCTGTAAGAAACGACCAACAGGAGGATTTCAGAGAGGACTGGAGAGACTTGCGTGAACTGATGCTGAGTGAAATCAGCAGAACCAGGAGAACATTATACACAGCAACAAAACTATACGATGATCAATTCTGATGGACATGGTTCTCTTCAACAATGATGTGATTCAAACCAGTTGTTCAGCGATGAAGATAGTTATATACATCCAGAGAGAGGCCTGTAGGAACTGAGTGTGGACCACAACACAGCATTTTAACGCTTTCTGTGAATATTTCCATGCATTTTGTTTTCCTTCTTAGGTTGTTTTTTCTTCTTCTCTTTCTAGATCTGATGTTTCTTGTGCAGTAAGATAACTGTATAGATATGTATACATGTATTGTATTTGTCATATAATTTATCCTATTTAGCATGTGTTAGATTACCTGTCATCTAGGGGTAGGGGGTGGGGGGAAGGAGGGGAAAAGCTTGGGAAAAAAAAGTTTTTGCAAAGGTCAATGTTGAAAAATCACTCATATGTTTTGTAAATAAAAAGCTTTATATATATA